>PQXL01000038.1:0-131898 GCA_004916875.1 Botrytis galanthina
CACCTACCACCTACCACCTACCACCTACCACCTACCACCTACCACCTACCACCTACCACCTACCACCTACCACCTACCACCTACCACCTACCACCTACCATCTACCACCTCCCTACAAACGACACCAGGTATCTACTAGGTAGATGCAACAACATTCCCATCCGTCCATCCATTCCATAGAGCAAGTTCTCGCGAGTGGCCTACGGGTGTCGATCCTACCACTACTGTTCGTCATTGACTCCAGCTCGTCCAGTCTAATCAACAGCTACCTAGGTAGTGTAGTATGTACAGAGTATACTATTTGAATTCTCTCTCTTGCCTCGTTGTTCATTCAGCTATACTGGGTCTTGGCTTCCTAGTTCTTTCAGGAATCCAATCATATCAAGAATCTCTAACTCTCACTATCCACGCTCAGGCACTTGTTTATCTCTTTGCGATACAATTGTGGTGGAATTTGGCTACAATCCTGGGATCTCGCACAAAACTTTTCAAACTTTCCCTTCTCCATTGACCAAAGTCGAATCAGATCGAAGTATAAGTCTTGAGTGGATTGCCCACATCTTTCTTTGTATCCTTTGTGCATGCATCGTTGTGTCAAACGTACATTAACAGAAAAAGTCAACCCTCAAACACACGAACGAGAGCTCAAGCTCACTCATTGCCCTTGCTTACCTCGCTTCATACGATATTATCTGCATTGCGACTTCACCAATTGAAGGGCGAATTGGATGACAACGATAGCTTTATAACCATCATCGCTGTTGGCTGGATTGTACGATATTGGAATAGTACGAAAGTGTAAAGAGGGACTTGTAAATAGCTTTAACCATATATTTCTCTATAGACTGACTACAGGACACCATCACCTCTTTGAACCACCTCCATTATCGTCGAACCATATCTCTTGGAACATTCTCTCCACACACACCATATAAACTTTACCACTGCGAACAACGGATTGGACCAACCAGAGGCTAACATCCAATCCAATACTCGAGCCTTTTCTTACTCCTCCTCTCCCTCGTCTCCTTCTTCTCCTCCTCCTCCTCCTCCTCCTTCTCCTTCTTCACCAGTATTGATACCCTTATACTGCATATCAGATCAGTTTAATATCATCTTTCGTGCCTCCTCGACATCTATACTACGTTGTACTTACCTGGCTGTATTGTACCATTTATCAAGATAAGATACGATTGCTGCGCGTATCTCTGGTGGTGTGTAACTATTTCATTTCCTTAAACCCTCTTTGCGCGTACCCTGGCCTGTTCATATACATACGTACCCAACAATTCCAGAATTGATGAGACAGCGATATAATTGTCGATAATCGGCACTTTGTACATCATCATACTTCACCCATCGAATTCACTCAATTGTACCTTGACACTTCGCTGTACTTTGTTTTCTTTCCAATTCCCCCTTTCCTTGAGCTCTTCCCCCATCTTTTCATTTCACTGCCAGACCAGACTTTCAGTCTTTACTGCCAGGTACATCCAATCCAATCCAATACGTACATCCGACTCGATCTCTCAAACCCAATTGCTTTGCTTTGCTTTGCTTTCCTTTACTTTTGCTTTGTCTCTGGCTGCTTTAACATTCTCATTCTTCGATTGCCCACTTCGATTTCCACCATCATACAACACAGACCACTCATCAGCCCCAAACTCTTCGCTTGTCATTACCGAACCGGTCTGGCTCAATTCATCCAGCTTACTTACTGATCAAAAGCAGCAGGAGCCCAGTCTTTCAACTTACATTATCTCTGGTACCCCAAATATCTTATTTGGTCTACTTCCCTTTGACCATCTTCGACCCTCCACAACTCAACCCAAATTTGTGTGGTCGAGTTTGTCAACAACAAAACACACAATAAGAATGAATAAATTATCCAACCTCGGTCGCGATATGAGGCACTGGTCAGGTCCAGGATTTGGCATGTCGCGACAAAATCAAATGAATGGCATGTCCTCAATGCCGCCTCACACAAAACCGACTCCTTCACCAGCGCTGGCACCAACCCCTGCGGACTCTACTATCCACTATTCATTCAATATCCCCTTCGCTTCCGATCTCGCCGGTCCAAATACTGAGGATATTCTTTACGCCACGGCCAATGCTGTTCTGAGATGGACACATCCCAAAGACGCGCCTGATGACATTCCGGTGTGGAAGTTGCCGGTACACACCTCAAATATCGAAATTCTCTCGAAACTTTGCGCAGCCATTACCAATGGACCTTTGCCCATCTTGGCTGATGTCGCTGTCACTACGCCCAAACGTCCCACTGCCTCCCCAGCACAGGTTACAACCGTTACCCTCTCGGGAAGCCCGGAATTGGTACACAAGAGCAGAGAAACGATCTTAAATGATACCCCTATCGCCTTGGTATGATTCATACTGTTGTCCCCGGTGATTCCAATGTACTAACGTCACTGTAGCGTTGTGCAGTCATAGATGTTGACGGAGATTTGATTATTGATACGGGGATCTCAGGCTTGAGACAATCTGTCGTTGAACATTTGGACAAAGTTGCCGCGTTCTGCGGTGTTGATATATTCTTATTAGGTCCAAAATTTCCTTCGTTGGCCGATGGCCTCAGTAGCAACGGCGAGGCAGGAAGGGATCAACGCTGGAGAATAGCAGTCTATGGAGATATGGAGAGCGCTGAACACGGAAAGACTAGAATATTGGTCTACATTGACAGACTAGTACGTTTATGTGTATTAATCAAAGTGACACTGTATACTGACATTTCTGGTTTAGCTAGGTCGTGTAGCTGATGTAGCATCTCTCGAGCTTTCCCTTCACACTGTCATATGTGGACGATCCCGAAAGAACATCAAGATGATCGAATCCTCTACTAACACGGCTATCTATTTCCCACCCCCCTTCTCACAGGTTTACAAGTACTGTCCAGAGGGTGCTCAGCGACGAAACCCGGAGGAGATTTTCATTACTGGCGACAGAGCTGAAAACATAGCCGCAGCCAAAAGCAGAATCCACGAGCTTGTTAGAATGACGAGGCTCTTCATGAAAGATGCGCATGTGACTGCCGCTAAGATCGACAGCATTCTCTTGACTAGAATGGACAAGGTTCGTAAAATTATGGAGACAAACGGAACATTTATCCAGTTCCCAGCTCTTGCTTCTCAACGTAGCATGATCAGAATCCAAGGAATTGAAGGTCTCCACGTGGAACGAACAGTCCGGGAGCTCATGCTGATGGTAAGTAACACAACTCCATTGTTCCTCGCTATGGCTAACAAACTTGCAGGGAGTACAATTCTACAGCGCGTCGTGGTGGATCCAGCAGCCACCAAACCAGCCACCTCTGCAACCAGCTCCACCTCAGTTAAGAGCAATGTTGGTAGATATCTGTTCATATTCTTCAGCAGATGTGACATATGATAAGCTACAATGGACAATAACTGGTTCTGACGAAGCTGTCAAAGATGCGTTGACTATCATCAGCAATATCCCTTTGAACAAGCGAGGATTCGCCTATCAAATTCGAGTCAAGCTTGAGCTAGCAAATGAGCACAAAGAGTTTGTTAGTGGCAAGAAGAATGGAAAGATTAACAAGATCATGGGCCAAAGTAAGGGTTTCGAAGCTTTGCTACATTTGAGTTACTAATCACGTTGTTTAGGTAATGTCCAAATTATATTTGACGGATTCAATGAGTACAACTTCAACATTGATGTTTGCGGAAACAATTATGATCAAATGGTTACCGGTCTTAACCTCGTCGAGCAAGAGATGCCAGCCCAAATATCTTTCCATGTTCCTGATCAATATCACAAGCGCATTATCGGCATTGGTGGTCAACACATTCAAAGAATCATGAAGAAGCATTCGGTTTTTGTTAAATTCTCCAATGTCATGGATCGTGGTGGACCCAATCGTGAGGATGATGATATCAAGGCCGACAATGTTATCTGCCGAACTCCAGCTCGTAATGCTCAAAACCTAGAGCTTGTGAAAGCTGAAATTCTCGATATGGTCGATCGGGTTGATTCAGAATTCACTTCTCAGACTGTCAACGTTGACCGATTGTACCATCGAGAACTTCTGACTCGTCTTGATCAAATTGAGGACTTGGAAAAGAAATGGAACTGTAAAGTTCTTTTCCCAAGTACCGAGCAAGCTAGTGATGATGTCACAATCTCGGGACCAGAATGGCAAGTACCACATTGTGTTGATGAGTTCCTTGGCATGGTTCCAGATAGTCATGAGCTTGTTTTGGCTCGCACTCCGGAGCTCTTGAAATTTTTGAGCTCCACCGAATTCAAAACAGAGATGGTACCAAAGCTCAAGTCCCAATATGTGGTCGAGGTCCAAGTCAATGAAGATTCCTCTGAGCTTACCGAGGATAGCAAACCCACTGTCATCCTTCTCTGGACTTTCACCAGAAACAATGCAGGCGGAGTTCGAGATGCAATCGAATTCTTGTTCTCTAACATTGCCGCAGCCGGTATTGAAGTCACCACTGTCAAGGGAACAATTCCTCGTCCCAAGTCCGACTCCTTCGAGGAATCCTTACCATTTTTCAATTCTAAACTCTTACAGCACGCTCCCGCACCAATGGCAACTGATTCACCAACCAAATCTTCGTTTGGTGATGATGTTGCAAGGGAAAGGAGCAACATTTTTGATAAACTTCGCAAGCCTGGTAGCATGTCATCAATTTCTTCATTCTTGAACGGCCGCAAGAATAGCTCCCAGTCTCCCGCCGGTTCTTTCTTCCGGAATGGGTCTCGTAATGCATCAAGAACATCTTTGATTTCCATCGAGTCTACACGAAGCTTCAATGCAGACCGTAATCCATGGAACGATAGTGGTGTCAACTTGCCGGACGATGACACCACACCATGGCCAACTCGCCAATTTGGAACTGGCAGTGGCAGTAGCCACGATAACAAGCACCCACATGGGCATCCGGGCGATGCAACACCAAGACATAGCATGAGAGCTTCGACCGATAGCGGTCGCCCTTCAACTTCTAATTCTACAAACTCAGGATACCCCGGTCCAATTGGACCACCGCGTTCTTAAGATATCCACAAAACTATTCCCTTATTTCCTAGATTGTCTTTAAGTATGTCAATTTCGACGTACACAATGGCTGGATATATACCCTGGCGCGCAATACCCCAAATACCACTTTTTTTTTGCTGCTTTGATTGTTTTTCATCTCTCCTTATTCCAATTCGATCTTTCTCTCTTTCTTTTCTGGGTTGTTTTGTTATTTGTGTTGTTTGCGTTTACCGTGCTCCAACTTTTTTGAGGTGAAGAGAAAAAGCATGCGGGCGCTCTCAGAGACGAACAGAAGACAAGACATTTAGAAGATCTTTCTTGCGTGCTTGACTATTCATGGGAATATTAAGAGGAAATACCTATTTGCTTTTAGGGGCGTGGGATTGATTTTTTACTTTTCGTTTTGGTTGCTACAATATCCTCGACTTTGGTTGTTTTTCGCGTGCGACGTGTTTGGTAGGGGTTAACAAGCAGGTAAATGGGTGCATGGGATTGTGAATTGGAAGATGGTTTGTGATGAGGGGATGAGGGATGAGGGATGATTTTCACACTCTTTTTGTTTTAACTTTGGATGGAGGTATGGGAAAGGAAGAAGGAAAGGATATGAGGGTGGTGACTTCAGTGACATCGGAAAGCGGTTTGGTGGGTCCGCGATTCTGCTACAAACAGACAGCGTGAGGTTCCAACTTGGGGAATCTGGTATGGATCGATGGTTTGGGCATCAGAATCGTTCGTTATATGTATTTTGTGGGTGTATGTTATGATACCCTAGACATGAGTTGTTGTACGTTGAGAATTTGAAAAGTTTGCGAGAAATTGAGTTGTTTTGGATAGTTATAATGTGATGTGATATAATGTGAGACGATCTCTGCGATGTGAGCTGCTGTGAATCGAAAGTACCACAATCCAATCTACAGTATACTGAAGCTGTGTATACCTCACAATTCTGTATATTGAGATGTTCAGATGTCTAGATGTCCAGGTGATTCTAGTTCGAATGATCTAGACTTGCTTGGTGGTGGGGTGGAGTTCGAAGTGGATTATGGATGAGAGGTGGGGAGTGGAGAATGAAGAATGGAGAATGGAGAATGCAGGATGGGGTTTGGAAGGTGGAAGTGGGGAGGTGGTAGTTTGGTGGTGTGGTGGTGTGGTGGTGAGGGAAGATGATAGGGGAGGGGAGGGAAAGATGGGGTTAATAAGGAGGGAAAGAGTGTGCGAGGGTATACTATGTTATGACATGATATGATGATATAGTTTACCAGTAGCTCGGTAGTCAAAAGGCGCTGAATGACTGGGTTTTGGGTGACAGATAGATAAGATAGATCACGATAGGTTCTGCATGGTCGTGTAATATATTCATATGCTCGCTCGGGTAGGCATCTAGTTTGGACTTTGTGGATGGCGGGAAAGATCTTTTGGATGTGTGTATGTGTGTATGTATGTATGTATGGATTAGATGGGTAGCTAGATGGATTTGTGGATTTCTCTGGGGAATATAATGGGGGTTGTAGGTAGCTAGATGTCTTGTATCTTCTAGACGTTACCTACCTAGCTATAGTCCTCGTGGATGAGAGAGTGGATTGCAACGAATGGTGAATGTTGATATGTTGTTTTTCATGCGTGTGTGTGTAGAGAAAGTGCTGGTTTCGAAACTTCTAGGAGGGAAGATGTTAGGTAGGTGTGACAAGTTGTATGGGATTGAGGCGTATTTTTACTTATCTACATAAGTGACTGAGGAGTGAGATATGATTATACCTACTTGTATCTACTGCCTACGTTTCTAGTACCACATCATGCGCGAGTAGTACAGTAGACAACAGTTATACATACACGAGTGTGATGACTAAGCATGACGTCTGCGCCGCGTTGAGTCAAATTATTTATCATTTTGGTGCGGCTTAAAAGTCACTTCCACGCTAACCGAATGAGTAATGTCTAGCGTGATTAATCCCTGAGCTTCCCTCTATCTATATCTGTCGATCCCTCGTAATAATAAACATCTCACCTCCACCCACAAATCCCACACAATCATCAATTCAATTCGATTTTGAAGATTTGTAACATCTTACTTATTTCTTCAATTGCAATTGTCTCTCGTATTCAAGCTTCTTAAAGATCGATCAATCAGTTACATTCATAAAGTTTCTTTTGATTACTCTTTTGCATCTGAAATATTCCTGAAAGTTCTCGAGCCTTTTTTTATTCTTCGATTTTGCGACGCGTCTTTTGAAGCATTTCCATCTGCGCATTTCAAGACAAAGATTCAACCATACAATACAACTTACCCTTACAACGAAACAATTAATCGTACAAGATACTCGGTCTAACAATGGCTAGCCGGAAGACTAAAGCTGCAGCTGCAGTAACATCTCCCGCCAATGTCGGCGTCAAACGAACCACTGCGTCTCGCACATCTGCGACTACAGCACCAAAACCATCAAAAGTAACTAAGAAACCAGCTAAGAACGTAGCCACCAAAGCTGCCGCTGCTAAGGTTGCAAAGGGTGCAAAGGCTGCTGCTGCCAAACCCGCTCCCAAAAAGACTGTCAAGAAGCCAGCTCCTAAAAAAGCAAAGGTTGCGCCTAAGCCAGTTCCAGAGGAGGATGCTGAGATGGAGGAGGAGGACGAAGATGTTGAGACTGCTACAAGCGACAATGAGGAAACACCAGGTAAGCTTTCATCTTAACCCAATCAGCATAACATTAGGAGCGCGTCTAACGTTTATCTACAGCACCAAAACCTGCTGTTAGCAGAAAAAGAAGTCGCACTCAAGAGTCGGAGGCTTTACCTGTTGCAAAGAAGCTCAAGATCGGTCCCAGTATCAACACTCCACCGACCGAGCGACTTGATGTTTATGTTTTCGGAGTCGGAGAAAATAATGAATTGGGTTTGGGTGCAGCTAAGATCGATGGCAAACCACCCATGAATGTCAAGCGACCACGTTACAATCCCCTTCTTAAAGGCGTTACCCAAGTTGCTGTCGGCGGTATGCACTGCGTCGCATTGACTGATGACCAAAGAATCCTGACATGGGGAGTGTCTGATGGGGGATCTTTGGGTCGTGATACTAGCTCATATGAAGCACCGGCCAAAGACATGGATGCAGATTCTGTGGATGAGGATGATGATGATGTCGTTCTCAACCCAGTTGAGAGTACCCCGACGGCTATCTCTACTGATTTCCTCGGTGGAAGAAAGGTTGCTCAAGTAATCGCCAGTGACTCTGCTAGCTTTGTGCTCACGGAAGATGGTTATGTATACGGATGGGGTTCATTTATTGTAAGTTATCTTTCCACGCTCTTGATTATTGAAGTCGACTAACAATTACAGGGAAATGATGGTATCATCGGTTTCACTGCTGAAGGCGCGTCAATGGCGGCCAAAGAACGCGACGGTGATCTCAAGAAAAAGCTCCAGATCCAGGTAGAGCCCATACTCATTCCTGGATTAAAGAACATCAAGTCATTAGCTCGTGGTGGCAATCATGTCATGGCACTTGATAACAAGGGAACTGTTTTCACTTGGGGAGCTCACGAACAAAACCAGCTCGGCAGACGAGTCAACAATCGTTTCAAATTCGCTGCACTTACTCCAACACCAGTTTTGAAGAAGTGCAAGTCGATTGCTGGAGGTACCTATCATTCCTTCGCCATTAATACCAAAGGCCAAGTCCTCGCATGGGGTTTGAACAATTTCGGCCAGACCGGTATTGACTCAAATGTTGGTGAAGATGGTGCGATCATCAGTAACCCAACTGTTGTTGAAGCTTTTGAGGGGTTTGATATCAAACAAATTAAAGGATGTCAGCATCACTCGATTGCTTGTACTGAGAAGCAGGAGGTCTTGGTTGTTGGAAGATGCGATGAAGGTCAAACTGGCCTTGATCTTGCTAGCGTTGACCAGGATACTATCATTGTTAGCCCTACCACCTCCAAGCCAAGGATTCTCAAGGTTCCAACCGTTGTTCCCAGTATCAAAGCCACTTTTGTAGCTGGTGCAATCGATAACAACATTGTTCTGACAGAAGACGGCAAAGTATGGGCATGGGGATATGGTGAGAACTACAGGACTGGTCTAGGCAGTGACGATACCACCAGGACACCTACCCTCATCGAGAACTCTGCCATCAAGGGCAAGAAGATCACCTTTGCTGGCTGCGGAGGCCAATTTGGTGTCATTGCTGGACCTGAGGTCACAACGAGCAGCGAAAACTAGGCCAAGAGGGGCGTGGGGACAGGATGAGTGAAGGATTGTTTTATGTATTATGATGACGATTTATGTTTGTGAACGAACGAATACCATGCTGCGTTGTTGGTTTTTGAGGGACAACATTTTGAATCTTTCTACGCCACAACCAATCCAGCTCGAACTCAGCCTTCCAAAGTATATTTGACATCGAAAATACACCTACTTTGATTTTGAGAGACTGACCTTGACGAGTCTCTGGTTTTCACCTAGGACTTTGATCCGGATTCATCAAGGCATGTTTTCTCATTACCAAGGTAGGTGTAATTAGATATTGAATATACAATGGAAGGGTGATAATAGGGAGGGTTGCTAGTGGTGTAGAAGGAGGATGGCTGTTGGTCACCTGTTTAATAGAAATTTGGATGGCGTTTTCTCCTTTCAATTGGTGTTGATTCATTCTTTAAGAAAGCACATATGACAGGATAGATGCATTGGGTGGTTAGACGGGCGTTCTTGATAAAAGTTGGTCTAAACTTAGACTAGATAGATACCACGTTCATTGTAGGATTAGAACGGCATAGTGTATACCTGTGCATAATAAAGAAAGGATTAATAAAAGATCAACTTATGCTTTGTTTTCTGGTGACTTTAAGGGGTGAACTTGATTGAGAAAGGTTTAAGGTAGGAGAATGATAAGGGAGGTATATGTTGGAAATTTTCAGCATGTAGACATCTTTCTACTGGTGAAGTTGATGAAGGAATAAATGAGGGGAAAAGAAATAATTTCACGGTCGACGGGAGCAGAATAGGGAAGGGGGCGCTCAATCAAATTTCCAATGTGGTTGAAGAGGGGAAAGCGGATACTTGAACGTCAAAAGGGGGTTTGGAGTAGTTGATGAAAATTGATCCGGGGAATGCTGATCTGAATTTAATTCCTATCTTGATGCTTTTTAAGGGACTTTCACATCGTACTGTGTGTTATTGTTATTGTTGTTGCTGTTGTCGTTGTTGTCGTTCTCACGCTTTGAGTACTCGTATCGTATCGTATCGATTAATGATTTTGCAATTTTGGGGGAAGAAAGAAAGAAAGAAAGAAAGAAAGAAAGGAATTGGAAGATGAGTGGGAAAGATCAAACTAGCTTTCGAAAGTTTTTAGTCTCATTGCGAAGTTCTCACGTATAGATATAGTTATCTCACGTTGAGAAAGATAGCTTTCCTCAATACGATATCTCGCGATACCACTCGTCACGCTCCTCTTTTGCTATCTCCCTCTGCCTCGTGTCCCTGTCCCTCGTATCCCTCACCACCAAATCCACCAAACACATTCCTCTCTTTGTTTCGCATCTCGTTTTCCCAATTTCCAACCCCGTGCTCTTCGCCGCCGCTTGCAGCACACACTGGGTTTCTTCACGCAGAAGCTCAACGACTATATACACACCTGTTGTGCCTTTTGGCAAGCCGCCAGTTCGCCCATCGGAGCAGTGGAATTTGGTGAGGAGGTTGGAGCAGGGTGGGGATGTGAAGGCGGAGAGGTAGGGGGAGGGTGAGGAGGAGGAGAGGCAGGATTTGTGGGTGGGGATGTTGAGTGCGTATTCGTAGTTTTGGGTCGGGAGCGAGGGTGCGCGCGTGAGGATGCTGATGGTGGTTATGGTTATGGAGGGGTAGGGCCGCATGGGCATGGCGACGGTATGGGGGAGAAGTGATGAGATGATCAGTGGGAGGAGTGGGTTTGGGAGGGAGAGGATGTGCATTTTTGGGGTGGGGGGTGAGAAGATAGATGGTGGTGTGGTTGAGAGGGTGGTGTTTGAGATGGTCGTGGTGGGCTTGGTAGATATGGAAGAAATGAATCGGTCGACAGTGTCGTCAAAGTGACTTGATGATAGAACTGAAAGTCTGCAGTGGAATCGGACACCTTCAAACATTCACACAAGAAAATAGCACAAAAAGGGTTATTCTCAACGGCATTTATCTAGCCAAAGGAACGCCAAGCACATACAGAGGCCTAGTTAACTTTGTTTAAGCTTAAGCAGTGGATGCGCTCTAACGTCGATTGCTAGCCCCGCAGTAAGAGCTGACTGACTTCGCCACCTTCTCACCTGGATACTACTGCATTCCAAGGGTTTTCGTGTATCAAAGATGCGAAAGAAGCTGCGAAAGCGACAGGAGTATTCGTCACCATGAGTCAGAGCAGCGGAGCCGCACTCGCGAAATTATTTGGATGCATGCTCGATTTCTAGATATCGTGTTTGCTCTTGCAAGTGTTTCCGGATTTGGGTATGACGTAAATGATAAGGGGAGAGCGATGTTGAATGACGGGATCCCACTTATTATATACGAGGAACAATAGCATCGTGGAAAAGCGGGGTCCTTTAAGCGCCGCGACTTGTCGTAACGAGCTTGTGGGCTGAGGATGGGCGAAACGACGAGGTGGGATGAGTGATCTACGTGCACGGGGTCTAATATAGGGCCAAAAACATAAGCATAAGTGTCAAAAGAGCTAAAGTGTAGAGAGAATCTTTGCCGCCGATGAATTAGGAAAGTATATAGATACTGTGCCTTGCTTATTTTCATATGAGGATTTGCTATCAGGGGATCACTAGATCTTATGATATAATGACCGTGTGAACATCGGTATCTAATTATATAGCTGGGGATCTTACGAATTGGATAACTTTCTATTGATCAAGTCGTTCCACCTCAATATACCCGAGCTTTTGCATCTGTTCTCTAAAAAGCGCGGCTTCCTGGTTCATCACCTCCGTACTACACCATCAAAAATGAATCAGTAAATCACAATCCAAATATTTGATCCAAGCCAAGAACGATTTCCCAAGAAAAGACCGTTTGAAAGAAACTGAAGACTCACCTTCTCGGCAACCTATCCCCTTCATCCACCTTTGGGAACTTTCCTTTCTGCGCCGGTCTCTCCCCCAACAGCGCATCTCTATCCCAAAGGCCCCCTCCTACATTCCCCTCCTCTCCCTGCAACTTATCATAAATCCCATCTCCAATCGACGCGCTCTCCTTCGTTCGCGGTATGACATGACAGTGAAAATGTGGCACCGTTTGTCCGCTCTCCGGCCCATCTTGGATCGCTATATTAAACGATCCCTCTGCAAGGTTCCGACCTGGAAAATAATGCGACGCGAGCATTCTCTGCACTTTCTGCGTCGTGGAAAAGATATCATCGAGCTCTGCACGTGAGAGATCGGTCATGCGGGCATGGTGCTGGTAAGGGATTACGAGCACGTGGCCCGGGAGAATGGGCTTGATGTTTACGAGACAGAAGCAGTGGGTTGATTGGTGGAAGACCTAGGATTGGGTTTATGTTAGCAAATCTGGTGTTCTGCTTTGAGAGTTGAGTCTTGCTCTCTCTCGTATCGCACTTGCCTGATCCGTGACTTCGAATTTCCCAAAGTGGATGGGGGGCTTGGGCGGAGCGTGGGAGGTCATGCTGCGAGATTGAAAATTAAGGAATGGATACGCTGGGAGTCGTATTCGTTGGGATGCGGGTCGTATGATCATATCCTGAATATCATAGAATCGGATATAAAAGGGGGGTTGATTTATCTGACACGTGCGATGGCTTGATATGCGAAGGAAAGAGCTCGCTGTTTGGTGTGGCGCTCTTGTGCGTGCTTAGTCATCGTGAATGATAGGATGCTAGTGGGTGGTGTATGGACTAAGGAGACGATTCTCAACTTTCAAATTTTAAAATATGTTCGTTCTCCATTTGTTTGATATCGGACTTCTGTTTCTCATATTCAATCTTTAAGCAAATGTTACAATAATTCCATGATCTGCGTGTTCTATCAGTTCATATACGCACTAGTGACAGGGCTGATCCTCTGCAGCTAGAGAATTCTAACCTCTTCATAACATCAATACCAACAGCAGCATCGACATCAAGTGTGGAGATGTCGATACATTTGGCAAGTGCTTTATGAATCACTTGAGATTTACCATAGAACATGAAGAAGATGGCTAGTTTCCTACACACAAGTTCGACGAGGAAAATTCTTTGCAGAAAGCCTTGATCAGTAGAAATGGGCCACGTGCAATTTGACCATGAACCGCAACGCACGCTGAAGTCTGCATGCTCCTCAGAATGGATCTTGCAGCTAAGTTTATATCTTTATTCATTTTCATTGTGAGTTTACTGCAACGAAATGGACCATCAGAGTCTTATATACTTTCCCCGTTGCTCAAGAGACCTACACCGTTGTCCACTTATTGTGGAGGTTTCATATGGATTTCTAAGAATTCTGCTATTCACATCGGAGATTTTCATGGGAAAGTCGATGGTCACATTCATACCTATGGACCGATGGTGGAGGTATTGAAGATTTATAATCACCAACACCTATTTGTAAGACCGCAGATCGTGGGACCAAAGTCTTGATCGTGTAATCAACCACGAGGTTATCCACAAGAAACCCAGAAAACCTTCCCTTGCTCAACGGAGGGTTTTCATTCTTGGCAACGGGGAATACGGAAGATTCATCACTACCCGTCGTCCGAGCTCATCGGTAGTTGATGAGGGGCTCTAGAAGATAGTCTCCACGTGAGATCACAATGACTTCGACGATATTGCTGTATGATAGAATGAGCTTTCCTTATTTTCTCTTGTCAGATCCTATTTCAGACAACTTGTTCACATATCAGATACTCAGTATCAACTCAATTCATCAATATGACTCAACCAATCACTCTTTACAGCCATAGTAAGTCGAAGCCCTTAAGATGCAAAGACCAAAAAGAATGCTGAAAACAAGGTAGTAACTGGGCCCAACCCATGGAAGGTGGCCACCATTCTGGAGAAACTCAAGATCCCATACACCACCGAATACCTCGGTTCGTAACGATACCCATCCCTCCTTTTATCAAGCCCTCCCCCCCCCCACAGAAATGACCGACCTCCAAAAAACCCCCTTCGAATCCCTCAACCCCAACGGCCGCGCTGCGTCCCCGCCATCACCGACCCAACACCTCACTCACCCTCTGGGAATCCGGCGCCATCATAGAATACCTCATCGACACGTACGACCGATCTCGCGTTTATTCCGTGGAACACGAGGATCCGGTGGATCTTTGGTGATCGCGCGGGCGAATTGGAGATGGAGATGGATTTTCCGCACTTCTGGAAGTGGCATAGGAAAATGATGGAGAGACCTTCTGTGAAGAAGATTATTGAGGATAAGGAGGATGCGTTGAGGAAGAAGGAGGCTGCTGCGAGTGCTCAGTGGGCGCTTTGGGGGAATTGAAGATCCGTGGTTGGTTCTTTACTCTGACGAGTCATGGATTAGATTGGATTACGATAGAATATATATATAAATGAGAATATCCAATGTTATCAGATTGTTCCACTGTTTCTATACGGAAACTTGAGAGTAAATTGTTCGAATACCAGACTGCGGGCATTGAACGAGAACTGAGTACAGAGACGACACCAGATACTGAAGTAAATTTTAGTTGAAACCCAAGCGAATATATAACCTACAATTATTTTTTCTTCCATACATAGTTGCTTATAATACCATACCATATCCCGACAGGGAGTCGTGCTATCACATCACATCATGAGATGAGAGTAGGTATAAAGAGACTGTAATGATATTCTAAGCTAAAACGAATCATAACAGCCCTCCAATATCATTCGTACCCCTTTCAAAAAATCATCCAATTAAAACCATTCTCAATCTTTAGAAACGAGCCGTAGAGAAAGGAAGTAAAAGAAGAACCCATAAGAAACCTTTCTTCGCGGCTCCTCGTGCAAAAGCAGGAGTAGGTAAACGATTGTTATGTTGATGCGCAATATTCAAAACTATAAATATGGGCATTGGCCAACTTCTATATTATCATGAGGCCCCCATTCGTAATCTCTGGAATCTGAATGATTCGCATCGCTTCTACAAGATGAAGGTTGATTCACCAAAAAGTGTGCCTTGCTCCTCCACAGCTGCCTCGCCATCCTTAATCTTAAGGACGAGGGAGTCGGTTGGAGGGATAGCCCACTAAGAAGATGTTAATGTTGATCAATCAAAACGCCGCCGGATAGCTTACCTGGTAACAGAAAGGTCTGGTCCCCACAACTCCTCCAACAACCGATTTGATAAAGCTGGGAATGTGGGATAGAATATCGACTCTGTCTGTCCTTTCCCCGAGCGGTCCACTGAGAATAGCAGAGAATTCTCCAGATTTGCTCTTTCCTGCCCATTTATACTCAGCTGAGATAGGTTCGGGCCACATAGTCTCTGGGTCTTCCTTCGACTCAGTATGCTTTACAGTGTTGGTAGCACCAGCGTATACGATCTCGCCGTCCTTTACAATACCTCCAACATTCACAGAGGTGTGGCCGTAAGAAGCAGGAGTTGTGAACTCCATCATGATAGCGGAGTAGGTAGGTGTTTGGAAAGTCACAAAATTCCATTTTGCTGCAGCATGGTGAGGCTTCATGCCTTGAATGGCGTGGATGAAAATTCCGCGTCCTTTGAAGTCGTAGTTCTTCTCGGGTGTGGTGATTGTACCGGTGACGGTGCAACGAGGCCAGAATCGATGTCTCATCTCTCCCCATGGTGCGGCAGGATCAGTACCGTAGTAGGTGGTTCCATTCTCTCCCACCTGGAAGCCAGGGGCTGCGCGTTTGAATACAAGGTTAACAAGTCCAGACTCATTACGAGCTGCCTTGATGGTGTATTCGTCACCGGCTTCGTTCAAAGCGATGGAAAGGCCGTCGGCGTAGAACGAAACCATTTCTTCGTCAAAGCCATAGTTTTCGAGTGCATCTGAAAGCCAGAGATGGTCAGATTGTTTTGGACCTTTGTGGTTGAACACTTTGACATTCAGTTGACAGGTTGTTCGAAGTCCGCTGCATCCAGTGTTAGTGTAATGTTACCTTGACGCGTGATGCATCTCATAAGTGCATGGGTTAAACATACGCCACATTGTTGTAAATCATCTGAACAGATGCAACTTTGCCCTCATCTGAGATCATATAGAAGGTCTGAGTCTCTACATTTGTACTCTCTTGAGCCTTCCATTTCAAATCGGTCTTCGTCAACTCGGTGTAGGGAGTTTTCTCAGCCTGAGCTGTTACCGTGCGAATACCTGCAGAACCATACTCTGGTTCCTCAGTTCCCACGACATTTGCGAGTCTGTGAATTTTAGCAGGTGATTTGATCAAAATTAGGGAGAGGCACACGTCTGTTTAAACCAATTCATTGTGTTTTGGATTGTCAAGGATGTCTCTTTTGGTGGTGTTTAAAATGTTTTAATTAAGAGGAAATCCTTCTCCGAGGTCCACGGTGCCACATGATATGGGAACTAAGATATAAGGTCATGAGCTTACCTAAGCGAAGGTCCTTTCCATAAACGGCTCGGATCGATCATTCCACACCGCCTGCTGTATTTGATCAACAACTTCACTTCACTTGAGAGGAACATCAGAGGGAGAAAAGCACACTCTGAAAATAGACATTCATTCGTAATACCAGACTTTGTACTGTGGACGACTATACACTTTATCATAGGTATGTCTGATTCAATACTAGATACCTAATCCATTAAGCAAACAGCCAATCCATCTACTAGAAAGAAAGAAAACATCAAGAAAAGGAGAGCATATTCATTAAACATTTATATTAGCAATAAGAGCACTTATCGACATCTGCAAACTTAACCAACCTCGATAATGGAACAACCAAACCAAATTTACCGCTGATCAGCGCTCCTATTCATGTATTCCAAGTATCTTTCCTGACTCCATGTCCAATCTAGTATTTATGCAGAATCGTAACTACACATCATCCCTTCTCTCCATTTAACTTCAGTTGTCAGATCATTTCGCCCTAGCAGCCGAACCCTGTCCCTTATTTTCACCTGCCGGCTTCCTTTCCCACAACCGCATCTCTTCTGAACGTTCCCTCTCCCACAAACTCAACTCTCTTCTCGTCTTTTTATCTTTGAAAATGGGGCTCTGTCCTGTCTCTTGTTGACGATTGAGCGCTTCGATCTCGATTTTTAAATCCTCCAACACATCTATATGTGCAAGCAAATCTCTTCTGGCCTGAAAGACATCTTGAGGCGCAGTTTCATGATTCCACTTGCTTTCGATCTCAGCTCGATGTTTGGTTGCATCAGCAATACGAGCATTGAGATAGTTGATATGGGAAGCGTTATCCGTGGTGTGAGGAGCAAAAAGAGATCCTTCCATCTTTTCATCACTAGGTGTCTTGGAAACCATGATTCCTGGTCCTTCTTTCCACTGTCGCAATAACCACTCGCCAATAGCAGCATATCGAAGTTCCTTCTTGGAAAGATCACCAATGTCGATTGGAGTCTCCATCCCTTCTTTGATAATCGCCTTCCAATTATCCAACTCCCGGTCAATCCGATCACAATCTTTCTTGTAGTCATCGTGTCCGCTATATCCTTTTACCAATATGCGCTTTTCTTCGTCCCAATACCAATCACAGATATTCATCCACTTCGCCATGAACTGCCACGATGAATTCACAAAGTGCAGTGTGTTTTCTGCAGCAATGTTCTGTTTTATAGAATGCTCCTTTAACGTAGAGAGTCTATCAGATATTTCGTTATAGAATGGACCCATCGAACGCTCGCGGATTGTTCCATTGCTCATAATGCATCTCACTTGCTGAGGCCATTCATATTTCGGTTTCTCGAACTCGTTGCTCCTGTGATACCATTTGAAATCCATTGGCTTCGTACGCTTCAATCGAACGAAACTAGTGCATGCAGACTCATCATCCGGGTCGTCGCTCACAAGTCCATTAATGCCACAACTCTGCAATGGTCGCTGTCGTGGCGGTAGGGTGGAAATGCTAGCATCAGCTCCTAGCCAATTCCGGTCTGGGCCTTGCCAATCGATAGGATCGAAGTGTTCTCGTACAACTTTCTCAACCGCTCTTCGCACAATCTTGTCGGGCAGTGAGTGAGGCTCCGGTGACTCGAGACTGCACTCCGCTTCCTGAGATTCTCCAACCGCCTTCTCTATATCCCGAAAAGCATTCTCTATCTCACTCTCCATATCCTTGCGTAAATTCTCATATTCCCTCAATAACTTGAACGTACTCACCCCTCTCTTCTCTTGCGCCACCACCACATCTTTCCCCTTCCTTAGAATCTTGTTCACCTTTTCCTTATCCTTGTCCATCCCCAAACTATACAACCATCGCTTCGCTCCTGTCTTCTCCCAATCCCCTCTTACTTCATGAGCCCGCATATCGACCCCAGAAGCTTGAAACGCATCTCGCATCCGCATCGCATACATCCCAACAAAACTCGTCGCGCATCGTTCTCCACACGTCGTGATCGTAAACAGAAGATCACTAGGAAGCGGAATCACACCAGGTGGCAGATAACTATGACCCAAAGGATAAGTCGCATTCTTCTCCTCATATACACCTATGCTAGATAGAGGGGAAGAAAACATAGCATCTCTCTCAATTTGTGACATCATCGTTGCTGCAGAGGCATCGCTCTGGTGCGTCCTTGCATAGTTGACCATGTACGCAGCGGACTGCGGGTCTTGAGTTGCCTCAAAAGTCATCAACTCTACTTTCTCTTCGAATGTATATGGCCCGGCGGCTATTTCCTCCATCTTCTTTCTTGTTTCCTTGCTCACTTCCACAGGAAAAGGGAGTAAAGGAGGAGGAGGAGAAGTAAAAGCAGAAGGAGCAATTGGCTTGCCCGTAGGACGTCTCGCCGACTTAGCAGGTATGGCCAATGGAGCAGGCACCAAATCCTCATTCTCAATCGTGCTCGAAGAAGGTCCTTCTATAATACCTAGCGCCAAAGCATATTCATAACATTCGTACAATGCTCCGCCAGGTGTTTGAGGAGGAAAGTATCCGCCGCCAAAAGCTGCAAATGTCGCACAGCCTCTGCAATTTGCTGGACATCGTTGAACGGGTATGGAGGGTTTGGATAGCGACATTGTTGGTGGCAATTATCTGCACGTTTGCTTGAGATGAATGATGGTGTTATTTATTATTTAATTTGATGAACGTCGATGAAGCTATATGTGAAGCTATACGTCAAATTGTTGATGGTGCGCTTTTGTATATGTAGTTGATCTGTCGAGAATTGAGTCTCTGTACGGTAATTCTTTTTTTGTAAAACCAAGCAAGTCAGTTATCGCAAGGCTATCTAATACCGAATGTAAAAATCAATGGTAGCAAGTGAACTTCAGACGAGAAGGTGAAGTGAATTTTTTCACTACGGTGCCTCTCGCTTTGGCCGTGAATATGAGCCGACGTGAAGTTTTGAGATCTGAAGCATACCGTCATATTTACTGAGAACCCCTCAAACAAAGCCGAGTGAACTGACAAACTAAGCCCTCAACTCAAGACTCGTCTTCGAGTACGTCAAATCTGAGCTTTGTTACCTCTTGAATATCTATAATTCGAGACAGAGCCAGCTATAGGTACTATAACCAGTGTCTTCTCGTCGCATCCCAGGAGGGAAAAGAGCCACCCAATACCAAATCCACGTATATCACAAAGCATTTTTATTGACAGTGGGTACATCAGGGGTTTTTATTCTATACCGGTATAAGTGGTTAATCAATTGATCCATCCTAGGGATCCAATCCAGGAGATAACTTCCCGGTACCATACGCAACGCTTAAACTACCAACAAACATTTCCTTCCAAAAACATGAACCGCCCAAATGATTGGCGAATGATGATGAAGGTACAAATGATCCAAAGTACAAAGAAGAGGAGAGATCCAGAAGACCACCCGAACTTCTTTCAAATATCTAATTTCTTGACACCCCTTTGCACCTTCAGCACCGAAAAGAGATTCCTCCATAAGGAATTCGTTAGACAAGACCATCGTAGAGCGAAAGTGCAGACACAATCGTCTCATCACGTTTACTTCCTTCTTTGAATTCTTCCATGTCCAGACTGCCATTCTCATCCTTGTCCATCATACGGAAGATCTTCTTGACCCGCTTTTCAGGGGTGTCCTCATCAGGTGGAAGTTTGACCATTGAGCCAACCTACAGAAGTGCTAATCAGTACTTGCACATTCCCAAGTAACGTAAGAGACAAAGACACTCGAAATGAGATCCCATGAAAGTAGGCAAATCATCTGGACGGCTAGGTAATGGGTGAAAGTCCGACTCATGAGGAGCATCATTGCCAGTGCATCTTGTCAAATTTTGCAAAACACCACTGCTCCATTCCCAATGCAGATAGACCTCAAACATGTCCACGTGACCATAGGAGTAGGAGTTGAGAGGTACTCACCATCTTGTAAATTGCCTCTACAATCGCTAACATCTCTTCATAACTTATCTTTCCATCTCCATCAATGTCATAAAGCTGGAATGCCCAGTCTAATTTGTCCTCCATCTTTCCTCGACTGGTCACACTGAGGGCGCAAATAAACTCTTTGAAATCAATTGAACCTGACTTGTCGCTATCGAAGACATTGAACACGTAGTCCGCAAAGGAAGATGGGTCTCCGAATGGAAAGAATTGTCGGTAGATCTTTTGGAATTCCTCCTTGGTGAGCATCCCAGATGGGCAGTCCTTCAAGAAACCTAGAAAGACCACATTATTAGGTGGTCATTCAATGAGACCGACTACGTTGTTTGCACACCTTTATACCATTGTTGCAATTCCTTCTTATCGAAGTGAGTAGATTTCTGGAGTTCGGTTATTTGCTCTGCGGAGAGCTTCGATTGACTAGGTTTAAGATGTCAGTCTATCTGCCAGCGCAAACTAGATTATATGAAATATTCCGCATGCTCCTGAATCAAGTAGGTGCAAGCGATTCAGTCATTTGCGCATAATTTGACGTCATGGTGATTGATATTCTCCTCGTCCATCGTACACCTAACCGAATCGCTTTATGCTGGACTTTGAAGTCGCTGATTTTGTATATTCATCGAGCGATAAGACTCGGACTTTGTAACGACTTCCGGAAATGCGGTGCACACTGACGAGATCGGTGCATTGGCCTCGTGGCTTTTGGCGGTATTCATGTTGTGCAAGTTGCGCTGGAAGTCTCGGGAGCGTAGGGAGAAATATGGTACTCACGATTTACCCATCTTCTAAATATTAAAGATATTGATTCCGACTGTCTGTGGAAATTCGGATCTGGCGCAAGTAAGAGCGCGGCTCTTGAGGAAGGTTCTGAAAGTCCGAGTATTGGCTGCTGAATGGAACATACTGATGTCAGCGATTTGGCTTCAAGTAGTCAAGGAGGACAACTCCGCGCCTCCTTATGGGGGCCTGGATGTTCGGTCGACATACCTGTAGTTGAAAGTATCGGCGTGCGGGAGAATTTCTGAAGTTTGAGAATCGCAAGTAGAGAGATGATGTTGTAAAGTGTTGGGTGGTTGCGAGTTGTGGTTCCAATAGATTTGTAGAAACTCCGTGGGGTAGGTGGAAATGGCCTAGATGACTGAATGAACGGCCTTGCTTGGTTGACTAGGTGGGTCTTCGTTTTCGGTGTTGAGTAAAGAAGTGAGTCGTTGAATTATATTTATTCACTTGAGACTTTCGCATATATTAAATCAAGATATCTGAGCCGAAAGTGTCGAAATCAAAGAAGTATGTCGCCAGTGAGTTTTGAGAATTTGGAGTTTGGGAGTCTGAAGTGAGGCGGCGATCATTTGATTATTTTGCAGGTAATGAATGAGTTTATTAGGCTATCACGATTGCTATGAGGGGCTCACTGGGGCTGTGCATTGTTCGCTTGGAAATTGTTACAGCAGCAATCGATACCAACCGCATCCATAATGACAGTAGAGCAGGTACGAGGTACGTACTTTTAGTACCTAGATACTCTTATTATTAGTAGGGACCGGTAGTTCTATCAAAACACGAATCATTTGGTTGTTAAATCTGAATCGTGATATCGCAGAATTTCATTGATTGAGAGACCTTTCTGAACTGACACATTTAGCCAACGATATTCGAGTAGGTATCTTGGGAAATTAATGAATTCGCCTAGTTGGGTAGGTTAGTACTCAGAGTAGTTATGCGATTATATGTCGGTCTTTATGTCGTATATCCTCTGGGCAGCTGGGCAGGCTGGCAGGTACAGACCCAAAGCTTTTGCCAAGTGGAAAATCCAGTTTGTTTTGCATGCAGGTGATCTCGTGCTGGCAATTATTATTCATGGCCGAGCCTCATTATCGCATTATCTATCATCTCATTGTCCCTCGATTCTCTATCAAATTCAAATCTGGAAAGATCAACAGGATGTTCAAGAACGGCTGTAAATGGTAATCGGGTAGGGCTGATGAATGATTTACTAAGTCTTACCTAGGTACCTACCTAGATAGGTAGGGAAATTACTCTCTAGAAAAGGAAGAGTTCATCCTCACTGGCACGTGGCTCCCTCACCAAGATTAAGATTACCCCAGTCCAGTATGGTGTGCGGCATAGTAATCTTGGAGCTCAATTACACGTCAAATATGTTTTACTTTTATCAAATAAAACAAATATCAACGTCCTCTCACTCTTTAAACGATTGCTCTTTGGTGCATTATCTCTCAGCAACAAAGCACAATATACAGCTATTGCACTATAATTGTCAGCACAAGATAAGCTAGGAGGCTAGCTACCTAGATATTGTGTTCGTACAACATAAACATCCGCCCTCCCCTTGGCAAAAGGAGGCTGAGGTATGGTCCCTCTCGAATTCTGTCTAATCTCTTAGGCGGCCTTGTGATAGTCGCAGAATGAAGAACTTCTCCCACGAGACATTACTCATCATTTTCTAAGACATGCTAGTAACCAAATGTTTGAATGTTTCTTAGGAGCAAAATCCCCGAGTGGTGCTGACAATGCAGGGACGAAACACTGATGCATGAATTGACATCATCATGAGGACAAGTGTTATGGGGAAAATGATTTAGCTTTGGGGTTTGTAGACTGATGTTTCTTGGCATATCTTAAAAGATTGAATTGTTACTATATCAACGCCGTCGTTACCCTCATTGCTGTGCCCAAAACGCTGGATTCTTATTTCATTCATCTCGTGATGGTTCCGTCATAAATTTGACTTCTCTAGTCAAGCTGCTCTAATCTTCTCATATCGTTCCAGCATTCTCTTTGCTGTGGCTTCCTCATCCCAGATATAGGTGACGCTCTTCTCCTGGCTTATGGCATTGGCCCATTTCCAGAAGGCCGGAGCTTTTTCTTCTAAAGTCAAAAGGCTCTTGGGAAGCAAGCCATCATATTTGGAGAAAGCTAAAAGTCGAAGCAAAAATGACCCAACTTGAACCTATAAGATTCATTAGTATCTGGTGATATTGCCAGAGATATTAGTACTTACTTCCACAAATGTCAATTTCTCCGAGCCTCCAAAAAATGGGGCTGCGTTCTGAACTAAAGGCTCTATCTCCTTCACAATCGCATCTATAGCGCTGGAGGCAGCTTGTTCTCTTTCTTCCGATGATTTCGCTACCCCGGCTTTCATAACATGTGGGGCAACCTTCAAGAAGTATGTTTCAATGAAGAAGTTGTACCTGGCACGTTGCAATGCACCGCCTTCCTCACGGCTGGTCTTCTCCAAGTGGGAAGGATGAGAGTCTACCAAAAATTGAGAAATCACTCCGGATTCGGTGATGATCTCTCCATTATAGGAGAGAGCAGGCACGAGACCCCGAGGATTGATGGCCAGATACTCTTGTGTACGTGGAACACTAAGATCGATAATGACAGTTTCAAATTCCAGCCCGAGCTCAGCAAGAGCTATTTGAGAGCGATGGGCCCAAGGACATGCATAGGAAGTATACAAGATTATCTTTGGAGCAGGATGAGAACCCATTTTAAGTTCGACAATGGTTGATTCCCCGTCTGGTGTATCGTGTGTATGAAGGCTGATATGAAAGTCAGGTGGAAGGGCTGGGGTCACGACTAATTCTGCGTCTAAAGATCCTATCGAAAGTGTGAGGGTGGGATGATTGTTTGGAAGAACAAAATGGTGATGAGACTGGGAGATACGAACCTTTTATATGCCACTCTTTCTTCTCAGATTCTTCGGACATGTTATGTTCCGCAGTCTCTCTTTGATAAGATTTAAAGAAATAGTGCAATTTGATTCGAGATCAAGTAGGGGGGGGTTCATAAATCCCCCTCATTTTGTCAATACTGGGCCAAGTTGCGCAATTGGATTTCTAAGCTTGCGAATGACGAGATAATTACGGTTGCCAAGGAAGACCAGAATAGAAGGACTGAAAGTACCGAGCCTCCGAGCAGGTCACCGTAATAATGAAGGGGTATCAACTCTTGAGGGGAGGCTCGGGAAGAGAGGTCTACAGCAAAACCCCTCTATAAGGATAGGTAAGTACTGGTTTGTAGTCTTTCCTAATAAGTATATAGGGAGATATTATTATACAGAGACATTCGACTAATTCTGACCCAATGATCATTTAATTCAGACGGATCCCATTGAGTAACATTTCTGTACTATTTTCTACTTTGACACAGATCAATCAAAGTTTCAATATGCTATCAACTGCAAATCATGATCCAAATCCCAATACTTCTATCTATCCAGTTAGAATATACATAATTCTGGGATCTCAAAGCATAAGGATATCCTTATAGAGAGGGGCTTTAAAAATACGCATCATTTTGAGTTCTGAAAAGTCTTGGGACCCAAAAATATATACTAATTCACAGAGGTTATCCTTATATACAGGATCCTCATACAAATATGTTGCTGTATTAGTAATCCCGTTATACCTAAACAAAACATTGCATTGCAGGTTGAACTTTGCCAAACATCTTACTTCCATCACTCAACGTCGTTCAAATCTCAACGAAAACAACCACAAATCAATATTGTTAGGAATCTCATGTACCTATGTATCTCATCAACTCGGTGGATATGATATCAGGTATTACAATGGCAACTCCCGACGGTTACTAAGTTGCCGTCTGGCGGTTACCTATCCAGCTACTATCAACTTTTCATTAATTTCCCCTCTTTACCAAGCATTTTATAGAGCTTGATTTCCCAATTCAAATATACACACATGTTTTGTCACTCATTAACTGGTACCTACATCAGACCAGATAAAGCCCGGTGCCATGTTATCCAGACAAGTTTCCAAGAACCAGATAGCACAGAGCCGTCAATGCAATTTCCCGTTAGCCGTGTGATGGCAGCGATACATCGTTACATGATCAAATGCCTTTCTCGTCCTTCTCTGCGTCGTTGTGGGGGTTTATCAAGTGTAACTACCCATGCCTAGGTGCTTGCTGTGAAGGTTATGTGTCGTCACGAATGTATGAAGTTATTATGAGTGACGGGTACAAAAAATTTCAACGCTTCGGAGATTTATTTGACAGCTCACTGCATATCTGATTTGCTTTTTGACTCAACCTTCTGCCTCGATTTTGAAAATATTATTTTCAAATTCAGAAGTTTCGTTTGGAAAGGATGGCGTTCTCCAAAGCTCAAAGATTGACCGTGGTGATCTGCATATCAACGTCGTTTTTTCTGGCTGAGTTATCAAGTATGTCAACATGAGCATTCATCTCGCTTTCGAAAGCGGAAGCTAAATCGTGTGACTCTAGTTGGTTTCTATACGAAATCTCTTGCACTGGTAGCGGATGCCTTTCACTATGTATGTTCTTCCCGATCGTCTAGCAAACTGTTTGCTCTTCCTTTCGCCTACGTTTGATGTTCTTTCTACTCCGTTCTTGTGGGACTTCATCTGACAGAACTGCTCAGCTGAATGATTTGATCGGCTTCATGGTCGCTTTGGCTGCTTTGAGGGTGAGTGATCTGTTGACTATCTTCTCGCTTTCGAACCGAAGATTGACGATGTGCCGCAGGTATCTCAACGTTCTGACTCACCCGATTCCCTCTCCTACGGCTGGCAACGCGCAGAATTATTAGGTGCTTTCTTCAATGGTTGTTTCTTGCTTGCTCTAGGCGTCAGCATAGCACTGCAATCTATCGATCGCTTCGTGTATCTAGAGAGTACGAATCTACCAGCGCTCGGACTTTCAAAGCTAAATATTTTCTTCTATAGAAGTCAAGAATCCTCAATTGATGCTCATCATTGGCTGTGCCGGGCTCACTTTAAACATTATCAGTGCTGTCTTCCTACACGGTATGTGAAAGTCATGGAAGTATGTGGCTCTCGGCTAACTTTATCAAGACCATGATCACCATGGGCATCATCATGGACATCATCATAGTCATGGGGAAAGACCCATTCCAAGCACCGTCGACATCGAACAAATGAGCTCTGACACGCTATGTGCCACCACGGTGAGCACATCCAGTTTGAATACTTCAAAGAATCTCAGAGAAGATCGTCACAAGGGTCATTGCCATATGGTTCAACCGTCAAACGGCCGAAGCGAGCCTAGAGACTTAGCCCACCTTGCGGTAATGCTCCATGTTATTATGGATGCAGTAAATAACATAGGAGTAATCATAGCTGCATTGGTTATTTGGCGCACCAAATATGAGGGAAGATTCTATGCAGATCCAGGCGTGAGCATGGGTATATCATTAATGCTGATCTTCTCCTCTCTTCCAATAAGTATGCTGTTCTTGTACCGTCATTCTCATCAACGCATATGTTACTGACTAGTCCAATAGTAAAAAATGCCGGTGCAATAATGCTACAATCGGTTCCATCAGGCATAAATATCAACAATGTCAAGCATGACATTGAAAACATCGCAGGCATCCTATCTATCCATGAGCTACATATATGGAGTTTATGCCAGAGGAAGACAGTCGCTTCAGCCCATATTGTTACGATTGAGACGGATCTGAAATCATTCATGAAGCAAGTCAAGCTTATCAGGGAATGTTTGCATGCATATGGTATCCACAGTGTAACGCTACAAGCTGAAGCATCAAACGGGGTAATCATAAATGGCACAGGTGCGGACGAGAAATGTCAGATGGTTTGCGGAAGTCTATGTGAAGATTTGGCCTGCTGTTCATGAGTGTAGCAGCAAGATGTTACACTATAGAAAGTTCTTGTAACTACTGAAGGTTCCTTTGTCCCAGATTAGAATGAGGGGACAAACCAGTATCTCATTCAAGTAATGATATGTTCACACACGTTGTAGACTAAGAAAAAAAGTTACGCTTTTTCCTTCATATGTCATATTTGACTAAGGGTGGCGTTCTCATCGTCTCATTATCCCATCGTCCCATCTTTGACAAAAGTTCGGATGAAACGATTGTGCGAACCAGTTTTGCGAACCATTGTACATGTGAGATTGAAACGATTGATACAACTGATGTGCACACATGAATTCTATGATCCGCCCCACATGTCTCATTATTCTTCCATCTAGGCAAACGTACTTATCGCCATGTGCTTACCCCACAATTTTTCGATAAGAAAGTCCCATGAATTTCCCCTCCAATTTTTTTCTTCCCAAGTTCCACCACCCTTCTAAACCTCCCATCAATCACCCAACTCTCAAAATGAAAATCGAAGAACTCCCCGATGATGCGTCTGCATCTGCGCCCGCTCCGGTACAAGGCCAAGACTTTGATCTCCTCGCGCAAGCCATGTCCTCCGCCTTCCCCGGTTTTGCACCTTCCAACTCTGACCCCTCCTCCACAACTCCCTCTCTCCCCCCTTCCCTCGCATCTCTCCGCGATAAATCCGGTCCCGAAATTCTCGCTTCTCTCAACTCCACTCCCCTGTTCATGACCGAACTCGAGGAAAATGATGAACTAGAAGCTTTCAAGGCATTGGCCTACGAAGGTACACCGTTAGAAATCGCTTCCAATTTCAAGGAACAGGGAAATGACAGTTTCAAGGAGAAGAGATTAGCAGACGCAAAGGAGTTTTATACGAAGGGTGTGAATATTTTGTTGGCTGAGGTGAGGAGGAGACAGAGAGGGGAGAAGAGGTCTGGAGATGTGCCGGAAGAGAAAGAGGATGAGATTGTGGAGGAGGTCAAGATACTTGAGGTGTTACTCGTAAATAGGGCGATGGCGCATTTGGGACTCAAGAATTATAGGAGTTGTGTATTTGATTGTGGAGCGGTATTGAGGATCAATAATAAAAACACCAAGGCGTTTTATCGAAGTGCGAAAGCCCTACTGGCTTTGGGAAGGATAAAGGAAGCGGATGATGCGTGCGCGAGAGGGTTAGAATTAGCAGCGGATGACAAAGCGCTTTTAGCTTTGGCTGCAGAAATCATGAAGAAGAATGAGGAGATTGAAGCAAAGAGGAAGAAGGAGGTTGAACGGCTGGTGAGGGAGAAAAATATAGAGAAGATATTGAAAACGTCATTGGCGGCAAGGGAAATCACTTTAAGGATGACGGATAAACCACCAGAAATGGAGGATGCGAAGATTGAATTAGTGCCCGATCCATTGGATCCAATCAATTCGACTTTATCCTTCCCAGCTCTTCTATTATACCCTCTTGCAGCAGAATCGGATTTCATCAAGTCGTTTAATGAGATGGATACTGTGGGACAACATCTGGAATACATATTACCACTTCCATGGGACGTTAAAGGTGAATATAGAGATGAAAAGGTGGTGGAGTGCTACGTGGAAAAGAAAAAGGGCTCTTTGATCAAGGTGGGCAGAAAGGTTACACTATTGAAGGTCTTGAATGGTGGAGAAGTGGTGGATGGTGTTGTGAACATTTATGTTGTGCCGAAGCAGAAAGCAGCGGGATGGATAGAAGAATGGAAAAGGAAGAATGTAGTAGCAAACTAAATGATATCCTTGGGTTAATTTCTAAAAAAAGGTTCTTGTTATAGTTTCTCAATCTTTCACGTATTGTGTGGGTGAGGACTTTGGCAGAACTATGTCTCTCGAGTTCATATGTGAAGTATACACCGCTGCGATGAGACTGCATATCATATATGCCAATAATCACGATCATCACAATTTTCAATTACCATAAGAGATACAACCATAGATATCAAAACACATAGCATTTTAAATGCATCAATCCCACAACATATAAGTACATACAATGCAAAACTGCTACCCTAAATATGAACAACCTTCTCTCTCTCCGGTCTTTGCCCCTTTTTCTACTCCACTCTATCAACCATCCACTCATTTAATCACTCTAGCCACACCAACTCAGCCAGACTAATCTAGCCCGACTAGCCAAACGAGTCCTTCTCTACTCTAATCCCCACACCTCCTCTAATATTTTCCCCTACTACTAATCCTAATCCCTGTACCACCAACCTTACCGAATGTGAAATGAAGCATGAAACTTCCGAGATGAAAAACAAATCAAAAACGAGATGAGGAAACCATGTATGCACGCAGAAAAAGAAAAACGGAAAGAAAATACTTCAACCAAATCTGATACGATCTGATCAAGCCAAACGACAAATGCTCATGTGTAAACCAACCACTCGATGGTGCTGATCCCAGCTCGACTCGTCCAACACAAAGTTGAAGATTAAGATGGACCTTGAGCAACCACATTAGAGAAGCTCTCTCTCACATACTAAGCGCTCTTCTTCTCTTAACCCGCGGCCCATCGCTATCACCCTCATCTTTAATCCATTTCGCACTCCCCATCAACGGTGTGCCTACGGCGGATACACTGGGTAGAGAAGGTAACGCAGCACCTGCTTCGCCATCCTTAACACTAAGCTTCATCAAAAGCCAAGCTGCCTTCTTCTCATCACCAGCTGCATTTGTGATATGATCTCCCGAGATTTCTTCTCTCGCCATGGTGGTACGCTGATGATTTTGTACCATGTTCGTTGCATACGCGCGGGGACCAAAGGTAATGGTTCTATCGTCGCCGATAGGACTCTTTTCATCACCAGTAGCACTAGCGCTTTCTTCACCATCGTATTCTTCGTCTGTGGGATGAGGACGGTGAATATCTCGTTCCGGTTCTCTATCTCTTAGATCAGAGACATTTCCATCTAGTTCTTCCGCGCGTCGCTTGGCTCTCCAGCTAGCTGTCATGTCGGCGAGTCCGCCTATACTTCGCGGAATGGCACTTAGCCATGGGTTTGTACCGTTGTGTCCAATGACCATAGCCCCATTCACACTCATGTGTGGATTCATCAATTTATGATTATGAGTATGACCATAATGTAGGCCTTGGTTGTGTCCCAGACCATGGCCACCCATCCCCATTCCCATCCCGGAGATGTTAATTCCGGCATTAGCAGAATGGGAATTGATGTTCTGATGTTGATGATGACTCATTGCATTTGACAAGCAATGCGAAGGACCGTTCGGAAGATACGATCTCGCATGGATACCCCAATTTGCACCCGCAAGACCGGATGTAGGAGTTACTGGCGAACAAAAGTATGCAGCATCACCACTTGATGTCTCGCTCGCAGCATCATGATCGGTACTGCTCTCCGCATAAGGACTCTCGCCGCCATAAGTTCTTTTGAGTCTCAGTCTTCGTTCGAGATGACTGCTTGAACTTGTTGGGGGCGTCATGGTGTCTGTGCGAATGAGATAGTTGGAGCTTTGCTGTTGGGGGCTGGCGGAGTCGCGAGGTGTAACGTTAGTGGAAGATTTGGGGGTGAAGGATGTGTAATGGAGACGATAAGATTCGGCTTCCGCGGTGGCGGCGCGGATTATGTTGGGGTCGATAACCATACGGCCATGTTCTGGAGCGTCGGGCGAAACGCACTGAGATGGGAAGGAGGGACCAAAGATAGGAATCAAAGCCGGAGCGATGTGGGAGCAAAAGGTGGTGCAAACGGCGAGAGCGCAGGAATATGGCATCCAGTAACCTGGAACAGAATCAGTATTGGGGTCTCGACTGGTTTTTATTGTTCCATTGTGATAATAATAGAATAATTTTAAAATGTTCGAAAGAAAGAAAAAATGAAATCATGCATTTGGCACTGATTCTTGCTGAAATTAAGATGAGAGACGATGACAACGTACCTTGGGCTGCTAAAGCGCCACCAGTGATGCTGTGTGTGATTTCCTTTAGGCCTGGGTTCATCCCGAGCATTTTGGCCGGAGTTGTCTGTAGATGAGCAGATGAAATTAGCCACCTTGGGCACACGCAGTCTAATGAATAAAGCTTGCTTACCTTAGAATATTTACAGCACTTAAAGAAAGGAGTGATGCGAACGAGCCCAACATTATAATCCCACATAACAGTGTACACTCTATCCTCACCAGGAAGTTTAAATGTGTACTGAAATACTGCAAGAAAAAAGTCAACTCTGGTAAGCTTATTGCAAAGAGTCAGCTTTGCATAGACAGAAGCATACCTTCGAAGCTCTCTCGACCAGTCTTTTCCAAGAAGTTCTTTTTTTCGCTATTATAAGGGATATGGCGGCAATAATCTTGAATCTTACCAAGTGGATACACTTGGAATTTTGAGACTTCTCGCATAGTCTCCTCGCTCAGACGTTCAAACGGTGGAAAATTTACATCGCCCTTAATCTTAGTACCCTTGGCGAAAACTGCGCCGTCCTTAGCCATCTTTTGTTTCTTGATGGACGAGGATTGAATGGGTAATAGGGTATGCCCATAAGAGGGTGATGAGGTACAAAGCGACGACGGAGGACTTGATGATATTCGAGTGCTTCGCGGCTCTGACTTAGCAGGATTGAGTAGCGATGCTACGGAGAGCATAGTGGGCGGTGAGTGGTTGAAATGAGTTCAACAGAATCTTGTTTCCTCTAAATCTGCAGGCTGAATGCCTCTTTTTTTGAAAGCGAACGAATTTTCAAAAAGAAACGAGGGCTAGGAAATTTCCAAAATTTCTCGGAACAGTGAATGAAAAAACTAGTGTTTGAATCTGGCAAACAGGAAAACAGTAATGGACTGTTCTTGGATCCTTATGAAGAGATTTGAAGCACAATAATGAACGAGCTTCAACGGCTTCACTTTCGTCGGTGTCAACTAGCGATGCAGTTCCTGCAGTCCAAGGATGGATGTCTTTGGATCAAATCGGTATTCTCGAACTGGAGGCAGTCTTTGTTGGCAGTTGTCTGAGAATCAACCAGTAGAATATCAATCGTCCGTTTGTTGGTGCCCACCGCTCTTCCAAAGCTCGAAAATAAGAGGCATCCACTTAGCAATTGCAGACTCCGGGGTAAGTTGGGCAGGGATGGCCTACTTGGTATTCCCCAAAGGCGAAGGAAATGAATTCTATCAATTTTCTACAGCTTCAAGGTGTGTGATTTTCCTTGAATTGACAAAGGCCGAGATAACGAGACCATAAATCCAAACGACATTTAAGAAGCTTCTATTCAGATTCGCCGCTCCCGTGCCCGTCAACATAAAAAGCCAACACGGCCACCAAGCATCCCGCATATGGATTGCAGAGCATATCGAGGCAAGACGTTTCACTACACTAAGAAAAAAGCAATATTTACCGACTTCAGTACCATCAATTCGGCTGCGTGACTGCACAGGGGTGGCAAGCCAGGCTGATCAATTAAGTTTGACAACAACAAATATTGTGCTACAGCCCGATCGGGAACATGGCTTGTTTGAATGTGGATAGAAAAAAGGTTGCTGGACGTATCTGCTGGCCGAGATGTCTTGGGCCGGGTGGCCGCAGTACTTGCGGATGATTTACAGTAAGTGAAAGCCACAATTTCATAGATAGACAAAGAAATCCATCCACCATAAGTGGCACTATCTAAAGCAAGATTGCTTGACTCGATGCACGTGGACAACACATCTCCTATCTGTGTCTCTGTCGGAAAGCAGAGATGCTAGAGAATTCACATATCAATTTCATGAGCATCAAAATCTGAATTTGAAAAGTGGGTACCATCCATCACTATCACTTCTCATAATCTCCATTGAGAAACACCTCGTTAGGGATGCTTTAAATAAACATCATGTCCCCATCCGCCATTATCACATCAAAGCAAATTTCGCCCTTTTCCCTAGGAACTTCTTCTATGGGCCTTCGAGAATTAAATGAGAAAAAATACTCTGATCACACAACTAATGCGAGGACTAGTACTGCAGCTGTCACTTGAAAAGCATGGTAAAGTCTACGGGAATATGCAGGTAAGCGTAAAGCCGGAATGCGTGTTTGGCTGCTCTACTGCTCCAACTTGGTGATGGAAATGGTCATTAGTGTGCACGTCATAAAGACATGGCAATCAGACTGGCATTTGTGGAGATTTCTACCTCAATAGATGTGATGGCATGTAGCAAGCTAGAGAGAGAAAGTAGAAAGATGCAAAACAAACACGAAAGCCAGGATTTGGTGATAAAGAAACTGATGTCTGAAATGATCCTCGCGGTATGGTAGGTAGCCTTATTCAATGAGCAATTTCTGAGATGCTACCATACCCATACACCCTCGAGTCGCAGTTGCTAAGACAATGTCAGTGCGGGTGACCCAAATTGGATGAAAGGTGCAGCCACCCGTCGACCTTGTCGTAAAACGCCTTGCCATAGGTCAACCACGTTGTCGCCAATGCACCTGGACAAACGAAGAAGAAGGGTAAGTTTAATGAGAAAAAACGATAGGACAACATGCGCCTTATGCAAGTCATTACGCCTACTTGTGATGCCCACAGCCCCTGGAAGAGACTCGACGAGATCTTCATGCAATGAAAGAAGAAGGCAGGGACACCTTTACTTCGATGCACTTTGTGAGACCAAATCGCTTCTCTCTCATTTTATTTCCTTCAGGCCTTCGGTTTCAAAATTTACCTGGCTTTATTGAGGATTTGAATCAAAAATCAAACACATCTTTCGGATCAGAACCGTCTTGCATACCATTTCCCCCGATTTGCAAGCAATATTCCTTGACCATTATAGCATTAAGAAAAATAGAAATAGAGCCAGTACCCAGCTAACCTACTATACGATACGATGCACTCCGCTATTGAGGGTCAGTCCTACCTGTAAGGTCCTGCTTCCCAAGCTATACCGGATGATCTTCTGACAGCCGTTGGAGTTTCAGATCGTGGAGAACGCGTGGGTACAATAACCCTTGATACACCAGATCCATTTTAAGGAATTGGTATAACGCAACGGGAGGAAGATGTCGGCAGCATGCATTATTCGCATCGGAAACATCTTTCTCAACGTGAAATTTCTGTTCGAAGTAACGCAAGAGGTGAGTCTTCCGATGTCAAAGTTTTAATTGAGGAGTACGAATCATGAAAGAAGATCCTGTACTGTACCTCTACAGTTTCTTTGTCGCTCGCTCGCTTTTCTCTTTCTGCGTGCACTGAACCTCTCTCTCTCTCTCCCTTTCGCGTTATCTTCTCGCCTGGGATTCCTTTCAAATGACTGTAGCAACGAATCAAACTTTTCGGATAATTTTTTTTGTTTTCGCGATATCTATTGTAACATTCCAGTACAGTAGAGAGCACAGTGTACAGTACTTTGTTTTGTGCGACACCAGATATTTGCGAGTGATGGGAAGAAGAAAGAGAGAGAGGAAAGGATCCAGACGAAAGGCCAAGTGCATATTGAGAGAAACAGCAGAAAGATCAAAATACCAGACGAACATGGCGAAGTAAATCCATTGGTGGTCAATTGTCCCACTATTGTATGGAATTACATCGTATGGGTTGGGATATATCTACTCTGCAGGTAGGTAAGACCTTGAGTAGGTAATCTGTACAGAGTGTAAATTTATCATTGGAAGAATTTAGAGCTTATAATTGGTTAGTCTATTTACGGTTAGGCCAAGAGCTACCCTCCAACAAGCCTTACTATATTGGTACTAGCTCCTATTGAGACGCGATTTATCAATGTTTATTTACTTTTTTGAAATTCACAAAGATCACATACAACGACAAAGATCAAGGGGAAGTTTTCCTTTGGTCATACACTCTTTCTTCAACTTCACCGTTTGATCAGATTCTTGCTTGCTTACTTTTTTGATCAAGTCGTTCTCTAGAAAAAAGTTAAAAGAAGTTCGTCTACTTATAAGGTATTCTATTTATTGTACTACCATTCTCTTACCTCGGACTTTTTTTTCATATTTTGAGGAACAATCTGTTTCTCTCTTTAATCCATCATGGACGACGACTCGATGAGTGATGTGCCAAGCTTCCACATGTCGGACGATGAGTCTGATAACTTTGCTCCCACAGTGGTATGTTGTTCCAATACCTTTTCAGTTACACAAAATGCACTGCCCGACAAACACCATCGTCAATATTAAACTGACCTTTACAATCTAGAAAGCTAAAGCGAAGACTACTGTAAAAAAACCTGCAGCCCCAAAAGCGAAAGCAAAAACAACCAAGGAGCCAAAAAACCCCAAAGCCCCGAAAACCACCAAGGCTACGAAAACCACTAAGAACATACAAACCACCCTCAATATGGCTCCCAAGAAGCGGGCGAGGTCAGGGAGCGACGATGAGGACCAGCAATCAGATAATGACTCATCCAATGATGCGTCGCAGTTGTCCAATACCCCGCCAAATGCGAAGAAGCAGAAGAAAGCCCCGGCCGCCAAAAGACAGGGTACTGAAGCTCTGCACGATGTCGAGAACGAAAGTATACTGGAAATAGAGCCTAAACCCAAGAAGACGAAAACCTCAACGGAACAGTACCAGAAACTCACTCAACTTGAGCACATCATCAAGCGTCCAGATACATATATTGGCTCCGTCGAGAAGACGGAGCAGACTATGTGGGTATTCAATTCCGAGAATAAGGAGATGGAGCTGCGAAAGGTTACATTTGTGCCCGGTCTTTACAAGATCTTTGATGAGATCATGGTCAATGCCGCAGATAATAAACAAAATGACCCCAACATGAAGAATATAAAAGTGGTCGTGGATCGTGAGAAGGGTGAAATTAGTGTTGAGAACGATGGTAGAGGTATTCCCGTTGAAATCCACGAGGTAAGTCATTTAGCCACCCTTTTTTTTTCTATATTTCCATGATAATTATACATGTATTTCACTCACCACTCACATTGCCCTTTGGGATGTTGATCCGAGCCAATGCCCTTTTTTCTTCAGGATGAACACACAAATACGCTCCACCTCAGAATGTTCATAAGTACTAACATCTTTTATAGAAAGAGAAGATTTACATTCCAGAGATGATCTTTGGGCATCTCCTTACTGGTTCCAACTACGATGATGACGAAGCCAAAACAACTGGTGGTCGTAATGGTTACGGAGCAAAACTTTGTAACATTTTCAGTACTGAGTTCACATTGGAAACACAAGATTCCAATAGCGGCAAGAGGTACAAGCAAACTTGGACAGACAACATGAGCAAGATGGGCAAGGCGAGAATCTCATCTAGCAAGAATGCCGACTTCACTAGAGTTACATTTACTCCCGATTGGACAAAATTTAAGATGACGGGAATTGATGACGATTTTGAAGCTATGGTAAAGCGCCGAGTGTACGACATGGCTGGAACTGTCAAAGGCGTCAAGGTTTACCTCAATGGAGCACAAATCAAGCTTGACTTCAAAAAGTACATCGAAATGTACGCCAAGGCAATCAATAAGGAACGCGGTTCTGATGATTCCAGCGCAAACACTGTTATAGTCGAGGATTCCAAAGGCCATCCAAAGTGGGAAGTCGGGTTCGCTGTTTCCGATGGTTCTTTCCAACAAGTCTCATTTGTCAATTCAATTGCTACAACTTCTGGTGGAACCCATGTCAATTATATAGCCGACCAGATTTGCGACAAATTGTTAGAGGTCGTTAAGAAGAGGAATCCTAAAGGTGCACTCTTGAAGGCCAATCAAGTTCGCAATCATATCTTCTTGTTTGTCAATTGTTTGATTACAAACCCTGCCTTTACCTCCCAAACAAAAGAGCAATTGACTACGAGAAAACCACAATTCGGGTCCAAATGCGTCTTAACAGAGGATTTTCTGAAGAAGATTGGCAAGACCGAAGCGGTAGAAAATATTCTCAATTTTGCAGCAAAGAAAGCTGATCTGGAGTTGGCAAAGAGTGATGGAAATAGACGCTCGCGCATGAATAATCCCAAACTTGTGGATGCAAATTTGGCGGGAACAAAACGTGGTCATGAATGTACTTTAATTCTCACCGAAGGTGACTCTGCAAAAGGTCTTGCAGTTGCTGGTCGAGCGGTTCTCGATCCAGATCGCATTGGCGTTTTCCCTCTTCGTGGAAAACTGCTCAATGTGCGTGATGCCTCGCACGACCAAATCGCAAAGAACGCTGAGATTCAGAACATTAAACAGTTCTTGGGTTTGAAGCACAAAACCACTTACAAGGACACTTTAGGGCTTCGATATGGTCATCTGATGATCATGGCAGATCAAGATCACGACGGTAGTCATATCAAAGGATTGTTGATCAACTTTTTACAAGTACAATATCCCAGCTTACTGAAGTTGCCAGAGTTCTTTCGAGAGTTTATCACTCCTATTGTTAAAGTATGGAAAGGACCAAACCCTAATAAGCCTACCAACTTACGATCCTTTTTCACCATGCCCGAATACGAAGAATGGAAGGAGTCTAACAACAACGACAAATCATGGAAACATAAGTACTATAAGGGTCTGGGTACGAGCAAACCTGAAGATGCGCAGATATATTTCAGTAACCTCGATGTCCATCTGAGAGAATTCGAAACCATTAAACCAGAAGAGGAAGAAATGCTGGATCTTGCTTTTTCAAAGAAGAAAGCAGATTCTCGTAAGACATGGTTAGGAAACTTTGTACCTGGTACCTATCTGGACCACACTGACAAAATGCTCACCTATGACAATTTCATCAATAAGGAGTTGATCCTATTTAGTATGGCGGATAATATGCGTTCCATTCCTTCCGTGATTGATGGTCTCAAGCCTGGACAACGGAAGGTCATGTATGCTTGCTTCAAGCGGAACCTCATAAACGATATGAAAGTTGTGGAACTCGCTGGTTATGTCAGTCAGATTTCCGCCTATCATCACGGTGAAGCTTCAATGCAAATGACCATTGTTGGCCTTGCTCAGAACTTTGTTGGTTCCAATAACGTCAATTGTCTTGAGCCAAGTGGAAATTTCGGTAGTAGACTTCAAGGTGGCAGTGATTCTGCTAGCGCCCGTTACATTTTCACGAGACTATCACCATTTGCCAGAAGAATCTACTCCGCTCTCGATGACCCAGTTCTTGACTATAATATCGATGATGGTAAATCGATTGAGCCTGTTACCTACTTCCCTGTCGTTCCCATGGTTCTGATTAACGGCGCAGAGGGTATTGGTACTGGTTGGAGTACAAATATTCCAAACTACCATCCCGTGGAAGTTGTGAACAACTTAAAGCGTCGCATGGGCCGTCTAGATGACAGTGGTGAAGAGAAACCATTCGAAACAATGATGCCATGGTTCCGTGGATGGAAGGGTACTGTTGAGCCTGCTGGTCCAGATCGTTACAAGTTCAATGGTATTATTCGAGAAACTGGTGATACCGAGGTTGAGATTACAGAGTTGCCTATTCGAATGTGGACCGATGACTTCAAAGCTAAACTCGAAGAGATTATCAAGGCCGAAAAGGTCCCATCTTTCATCAAAGATTACAAGGAATTCAACGATCACAAAAATGTGCATATGATCATCCAGATGGATGACAAACACATGAAGGAAGCTTTAAAAGAAGGTCTTGCCGAAAAGTTCAAGCTGAATAAGACTGTCGCAACCTCCAATTTGGTGGCCTTTGATCATAGGGGACAGATTCGCAAATATGACAAAGTTGAGGATATTCTCGAGGAGTTTTACGAGCAGCGCTTAAAGATGTACACTGTTCGTAAAGCACATTGGATGAAGAAACTCAATGTGGAGTATCGCAAGCTCACTAATCAAGCTCGATTCGTTACTGAAATCATTGAGAATAAGCTGATTGTCTCGAAGAAGAAGAAGCCAGTCCTTGTTGCAGAGCTTCGAAAGCGCGGCTACGAAGGGTTCCCAAAGGTTACCGACGCGAAGAAAGCTGGCGAGACTGATGATGTGGTTGAAAATGAGGAAGAGGTCACCGCTGATGAAGATGCTGGAGCTAGGGATTATGATTATCTTCTTGGCGTAAGTAACCTCATATAAACTTTGTTATTACATACTGACTTTTGACTAGCTACCAATTTGGTCTCTCACCCAAGAACGCGTCGACAAATTAAACAAACAGATGTATGATAAGAAAGATGAGATTGACACACTCGACAAGCTCAGCGAAAAAGACTTGTGGTGTGAAGATCTTGACGCATTTGTTCTGGAGTGGGAAGACCAACTCAAACAAGATGCGGAGATCACTAAGACTATCCGCAATACAAACCGACGTCGTTCAAACAAGATTGGAGCCGGTGGAAAGCCTATTGGAAAAGGTCGAGTAAAGAAGGAAGATGAAGAATTTACTGTTGGTGCAAAGAAAAAGGCTCCGGCTAAGCCATTGAAGGCAGATCCAATAAAGGGAGTTACAAAGGTGCAGAGCAAGCCTCATCAAGGATTCGCGGATATGTTCTCCAACAAACCCAAACCAAAATCGGTTGGTCGCTTTGATGGCGGTGACGACTCTGGGATGTCTGATGATGATTTCGCAGCATTGGCAGCTCCCGAAGCCGATGGGCCCAAACTTGATGCTGGTACTGGACGAAGCAAGCGTGCAGCCGCAAGCGCCCCAAAGAAATGGATAGTGGATGACGATGACGAAAATGAGAGCGATGACGATAACCTTCTCGGTGATATTGATAACATGGTCAAGGGTATTGGTGGCAACGATAAAAAAGATGCTGTGACGGGAAATTCAAGACTCTCTTTGTTTGCAATGTCAACAAGCAATGGCGACAGACCTAGCAGTAGCACGGGCTTACCTAAGCAAAAATCTAAGCCTAGCAAGGTGGTCGATCTCTCCGAAGATGAAACTAATTACGAAATGCTTGCTAGAAGTTCCCCTCAAAAGCCTCCAACCAAAGACGAAGTTGATGGTTTCTTGTCTTCTGATGATGAAGTCATTCCAGTCGCCTCCAAGAAGGCTCCTGTTCAAAAAGCAAAGACAACGAAAGAAACATCGAAGCTGAAGAAAGCCCCAGTGGCTAAAAAACCCATTGCAGAGGCTGAGTCAAAGCCAGCTTCTCATTCACCAGCTGCGAAGGCATATGCGGCGAAACAAAATCGTCTCCAGCAAATCTCCAAAACAATCGGTTACAACGAGGATGATAGCGAGGATGAGGATATGGAAGAAGCCCCACCACTGCCAGCAAAGCCTGCTGCCAAAGGTAGACAAGCTAGTTCTAAGGCGACTGCGACTAAATATGCCCTCAGTGACGATTCAGACGAAGACGTTGAAATGGAAGATGCTGCACCACCCAGAAAGGGGACTAATGGTAAGGTTGCTTCCCAGCCAGCTTATATTAGCGATGATGAGGATGACTCCATTGCCCCTCCCTCTAAACGAGGGGCCAAAGCAAAAACTGTGCCCAAAAAGTCCGCCCTTAGCGATGACGAGGACGACTCCATTGCCCCTCCTACGAAGCGAGGCACTACGTCTAAAGCCGCATCCAAGAAGTCTATCGTTAGTGATGACGATGATGAGGATGAGTCAATCGCTCCTCCTCCCAAACGGTCCACAAGTTCGAAGCCTGCACCTAAGAAGCAAGTGAAGCCAGTCGTTAAAGATGATGAGGATGAAGAGGAAGATGAGCTGGAATCTCCACCCAAACCAGCTGCGCGCGGGGGCCGTCGTCCTGCAAGACAAGCCGCCGCTGCCAAGACGAAGAAGCCAGTTTATACCATCGATTCGGATGATTCGAATGACGATGACGATGATGTTGATGAGTCCGCATTGGTGGAAGATGACGAAAGCGAGGATGACTTCAGCGAGTGAATGGATGACATATTTTCTATGTTTCGGCGTTTATGGGTGGGATATTCAGCTTGTCACTGTGATTTAGTCTTCTAGGAAAGACTGTTATGCGGAATGGTTTCTTTGCCTTAGGATATCAATTTGTGCGTCAAAGGATTTTGTGTGCAAGCAAATGGGATCCGTTTCCCACTACACTCTTTTAGTAGACCATTTGTATGCGTATAGTATTTGATCAATACACAGGTAGCCAATTATGAAATACATCTTTCTTTGTAAAAACAAAAATACAAGCAATTTTTGAGGAGTGAAGATCTGATCTTTGATGATTGTGATGTGTGGTGATCAATATTGATTTGTAAGGATGCTTTCAATGGTTCGACACTGACAGACCTCTTCTGGTGATCAGCATTTATTTTTAGATGATTATAGCATCACAATAATAAGTAAGTATAGCATAACAGGTAGCAGTCCTTGCCTTTCGTACCATCCTAACTCTATCTATGGATTAGGTAGGTATTATTATCTGACCTTATATGCCACGGTGACCTTGAATGAAGAATTATTTCACAAATTTAGATTTATACAATCAATTATGTGAGGAGCTACCACCTACGTACGTATCTCTTGATCATTGGTGCAATTGAAAGTCTAGGATCCGACTTCATTTTATAGCTTAGGTAATCTTAGTAGTACATACGAGGATATAGTTGGGTATTCTAAGAATATTATTCTGGCCCCCAATTACATTGATCAAGTACCGACAACGAACTATCCTATCTATCTATCCATCCAACCTCTTTTGATAGATATCTGTCCGTTCTGTCAAACATCCCACTATCCCCGACCCGTTTTACCCAAGAGCTCAGAGACAAGAGGCGAGAGGCAAGAGGCAAGAGGCAAGAAAGTGAGTCCCGCATCCCAAATTTCAGAGAGAGTCAGTCCAGACTGAAAGTGCCATTTTATTGACTCTATTTGGTCTGTACTCCACTAGGTTATTTGCTCTAGAATTCTTACAGTAGGTTCTACCGTCGCGCTAGTGGGTGCTAGATGGAACTATGACTAAAGGAGAAGAGGTTAGTTCAGGGGTAAGTGGTTAGTGGTAAGTGGATGGGGATGTGGATGATTGGGTAACGCCTATCATTGATGTGGTGGCCGGTACTAGTTTAGCCTTGAAGTGGATCGGGATGGATGATTGGGGTGAGGGAGGTGATTGAGATGGTTGAGATGGTTGAGGTGAGGGAGGTGAGGGAGGTGAGGGAGGTGAGGGAGGTGAGGGAGGTGAGGGAGACACTGGAGGTAAATGAAATGAGTGAGATGAGTGAGCAGATGGAGATGGAGATAACTGAGATGATTGAGATGTTAACCTTACTAATCCTGATATCGCTATCTACTATCATACTTTGTATCTCGTACATGCCTCCATGGCTAGCATCTAGCATTGTCAGATATGAGATCACTAAACCTAATCTCTTCTAGGCGTCTATGATGCATCTCTCTGGGGAGATGATTGGACCGAGTTGAATTGAGAAGCATGATATGATGTGACATGGACCACGGTCTCTTATAATCGATGCTGTACTCTGACTCTGTGGATGCATGTGTGTCTGCAGGTGTGTGTGTGTGTCTATCTGCACTGCACAAAAGCAGCAGAAGAGTTACATTTCCCCTGAAATTATGCTTCCACCCCCTTAATGCTTGTCTTCTTTCTCTTCTTGGCCAATGGCTCATTCCACTTTTCCCAGATATCCTTGTCGTGCAAAAGTTGGGTAACTTGGCTTGGGGGGGGGATGGGATGGGGGGTGATTGGTGAAAGATCATAGGTCGATGGGTAATTTGCACATCTTTTTCTACTCTTGACTCTTGACTCTTGAGTCTTGAGTCTTGAGTCTCTACGATACAACCATACAAGTGAACAGACTCACAGAGTAGGTACAGAGTAGAGACTCGAGAGTACACGGTACAGATACATATTGAATCCAAATTTCACGGTGGATCAAATGGAGGGAAGCTTAATCTAGTAAGGACGAATCAATTCCCCCTCCAAATTACTTTTGGACTATCTCACCGCTGCATCCATCTGCATCCATCTGCATCCACCCTGGCAAATTCCTATCGACTCCTTCCCCATCCTCTTCATCATACTCTGACTACCATCGCTCACTACACTATATGAAGGTACAGACGGACAGCATAATAATCATAATAAATATAATACCGAGATACTAAGGAATTGTTTATACACACGTTATGTAGGTCTCTATGTGTACTTACTTGATAGAAGGGAAGGGAAAGGAAAAAAAAAAAACGAAAAAACGAAAAAATCTGATACATTCTTTTCCTTCTGGACAATGAGATATAATTTTACAATCAACATACTCATATTTATATGAGAGAAAAAGTCACTCTTTTCAGTCATCATCTCCAATCTCTAATCTCCCATCGCCCATCTCCATTTCCATTTCCATCTCCGTCTCCATCTCGATCACCAGTCACTCGTTCACTCACTCACTCACTCACTCACTCACTCACTCACCACTCACTTACTCATTTTACCCATCTCTCCACCTCCACCCCTTTCTTCCGAATCACTACTTTGTACCCTCATTTCAATTTGTACATACTTACATATTTCACGACTTTCACGATAACCTGGCTTACGTTTGACTTTCAACGGCTGCCGTCCAGCATTGCATTTACCACCCACGTTTCCTTGAAACATCAAACATCCGATCTCCGTGCGCGCGTCCATTTCTCCTCTGTCTACCTCCCCTACCTACTTTGCCATCTGACAAAGTGTGACAGCTTGTTTGTGAACATTCATCGACTGGACTCATCGAATTGTGCATCCAGTAATAAATCATCTCTCGGGTTACACTCAAAGGGGGTTCTGCTTTGGGAGTTCTCCCACCTCGGGTCATCCAAATTTGTTTGTTTGTGAGAAGAAAAACTAAGGGTACAGACTGAAGGTTGGACTTTTTTTTGATTGTTTTAATTACAGTGGAGTGAACCAATTTTTGAACAGAGGTTGGGGTGCCTCGATTGTCATTCCGACCTGTTTATCCTGCTGCAACGCGACGACCTTTCGCTCCTGAGACCTCGAGACCAGAATGGCATCCACCCTGGATCGAGTTGAGGTGGAGGATAGAATTCACCAGGAGGGACAGGCTATGCAGCATGATTCTATGGTTACAGTGCGCCTTTCCGAACCGCCCATTTTGACACTCGACACGAAGAGACATTCCGACAAAATAATTACAGATGAGGAATTGGAGACGAGCGAGGAGATAAATACTCCTACCGACAAAAGGCAGACGATAATGAGTATAATGGATGTAACAGGGAAGGGAGCGGAAACTGGCAGTCTCGAAGACTCGCCGCGAATTACAATGGTAGATCCAAATGGCAATGAAGTGCCCACGCCCACAGGCTCAGAATCAGCAGAATCGGAACAAAATGGTTCGAGGAGGGCAAGCGATAGCTCTGATACATCAGTAGAGGAGGTCAATTGGGAGGAATTGGAGAAGACAGAGGAGCAACAGCCGAGGAATCAAGATTCTGACGATGTAAGGTTACGAAAGACGCGTACACTCTTCCAATACTGACATGCTGCAGTCCACAGCTTTGCTGCTAGCCAGGCTTGAGCAAGAAAACAATGCGATCGCCTCGAACCCGAAGTCTGGTATCGCAAAAGTTCAAAAGGTTGAGAAACAACGAGCTCGCGCTCAATCCAGACCACCATCGATGCAACATCTCAAGAAATTAGTCAACGGCCCTACACCCTCAGCGCTGCGATACTCCGTCACCCCTCCACCCCCCATGACCGACCTCGAATTTTACGCCGCACTTGTACAAGACTACCCAAGAACTGCTCAATATTTACCTACATTATTGTCGAAGAAGATCAGAAGTGGTATTCCCCCGCCACTGCGAGGTGTAGTATGGCAAAGTATGTCGGGAGCCCGCGACCGACTATTGGAGGAGCAATTCGATCGACTCTGTGGCGAGTCAAGTCCATATGAAGGAATTATTGGCAAAGATTTGGGGCGAAGCTTTCCTGGTGTCGAGATGTTTCGTGATCCGGAGGGAGATGGGCAACGCATGCTGGGAAGAGTTCTTAAATGCTTCAGTTTATACGATCACAAAATTGGGTATTGTCAAGGCTTGGGATTTCTTGTTGGACCTTTATTGATGCACATGGGGGATAAGCAAGCATTCTGTGTGCTCGTCCGGTAAGATATCAGCGATGCGACCTGTCGCAATATTTGCTAATAATACGTAGTCTCATGGAACATTATGACCTGCGAAATTGCTTCCTTCCTGATCTTTCCGGTCTCCACGTTCGAATACACCAATTTCGAGAATTGCTAAAATTGCATCTGCCGGCCTTATCAACACATCTCGATGTTTTACAAGTCGAACCAGCATACGTCTCCCAGTGGTTCCTATCATTCTTTGCTACTACCTGTCCTTTACCGATGCTTTTCCGAATCTACGACGTTATATTCGCCGAAGGTGCTTCAGAAACTATCATGCGAGTTGCCTTGTCATTGATGCGAAAGAATGAGACCAAAATTTTGTCATGCACAGAATTTGAGGACGTAATGCAATTACTTCTCTCCAGGGGTTTATGGGATGTTTATCATTACAATGCCGATGAATTTGTCAATGATTTTGTTAGTCTGACAGGGATTGTAACACACGAAAGCCTTCAGAATTTAGAAGCGGGTTATCGGGAGTCTCAGATTGTTGACACTGCTATTCCATCAGACGTAGGATCAGCAGCCTCACGATTCCTCGGACGATTATGGGCTGGCTCAAATTCGTCAACAAAATCGGCCAATCTCACACCTAGTCCAGGGCTTAGCGCCCCATCACGTCCCGTTAGTTTCTTGAGAAGATCCCCTTCAAAGCAGAGTTTAGCCTCCACCCTAAATTCTATAGAGGGTAGCGGATCTGAAAGTATGCTTAGTACTTCAACAGATGCAACCAGCATCTCTCGTGATTCAGCAACTGCTGATGGCGCCTTCATTCGGGCTCAATCATTTGCTAGTGTCAGTGCAGCAAAAACTCCAGTTAACAAAGATAAAAATCTGCATAGTCAAATTGAAGATCTTTTAATGGCTCTAAGTGAGATGCAGCGAGATCATGCGATACTTGCTACAGAATTGCAACGAGAGAGGGAGGAACGTGAAGAAGATAGGACTGCTGTGCAGCCTCTGATTGATGCATTAAGGAAGAAGACTAGTGAGGAAGCAGTGGAAAGCTCTGAAAGCGATGTCAGTGTTGAAACAGTGAAGGGAATGGATGTAATTGCAGAGGAAGCGAGTCTAGATGGAGTATCCAGAGATGAGGAGCTGGCGACACCCGACGTTGTTGACGAGTCGGAGATTAATGAAATCACCGCTCTCCCGATCATTACCGACGATATTTCCAATCTACTTGATATTGTGGAAGAACGTTTCCAAAATCCCGTCGAGAATCGGAGATCTTCTATGATGTTGACAAGATCTCAACTTCGGGAAGAGCTCGACCGATCGAAAGAACAGATTCTCATCGAGACATCGAGGTCTCAGGAATTGAGCAGGCGTATTGTTGAGCAAGACCAAGAAATCAGTAATCTGCGAGATCAGATCAGGGAAACTCAAGCTCATGTGCGAAATTCACATCAAGATAGACAACGATTGGAGAAACAAGTATATGATCTGCGTAATTCAAGGAAGAGTGCCCAGTCGACACCGGATGGTTCAAGAGATCATGAAATTGAGTGGGGCGTCAAAAGTACAACGACAGGAGGACTTCGAGAGTTGAAACTTGTTCGCTCAAATTCCAATCGTTCGGTGGCCACAACTTATAATAAACGAAGTTCAAGCCTTATATCTCCGCAGAATCTCAAAGAGAATGAAAATTTCCGGGCTTCTACATCGTCTGAACAGCAACGTTCTTCCAAGGAAGACGTAGATTCTGATTCACTGGTTCTTGAACTTGTACAAGCAAAAACTGCTGAAGCGGTTGCTAAACAAGAAGCAGAAGAAGCCAAGCTCAAATTAGAGAGCTTGAAGAAGATGTTGGCTGGCTTACAAAATGGTGAAATGCCAACCGCGGGGTTTGGACATTCGTCGAAACCTAGTCTTGATAGGTCGATGACAACTATACCTGCAAAAAGTACTGTTCCCAAGATTGAAACACCCAATGCCCCAGCTAGCGTGCCTGCTACACCAGCACCAGCTAGCGGTGGTGGATTCTGGGGTTGGGGAAAGAAAGCTGCTGCTAGTACTGAAGGAAAATAGATGTTTATTGATATAAAGGTTTCTTGGTGTGGATGTTTGAGATGTTGGGATATTGGCATATGATACTTGTTGTTTAAAGCATTGGAGGATATGAAGGATGGGAAGAACTGATGAGAATGAACTGAACAATTGCAGGAGGTTCTTTTTTTCTTTTGCTTAAGCTTAAGCTTATTTGCTTATTATTGTTTGTACTTGCTTTTGCCCTTTTGGTACATTTCTTCGACGCGATTTTTTGACTTTACAAGCAAAATACCCGAGAGTGCGTGGCCTTACGTTAGATGGCTCTTTTTAAATTAGTGGAGGGGGCTTGCGGATGTAGATTTATTGTTTATTGGTGAAAGCGGGGGTTGGGTGTTTATAGAAAGGATTTGGGGCTCTGAGATTAGGAGTGAGGGGGGAGAGGAGAGAGCATTTTGCTTGGGATGTGTAGTATAGTGCATGGTTGGTGAAGTGTGGGAAGGTTTAGGGTTGTAAGAAAAGGAGAGGGCGAGGGACTTGGTAGGCGAGGACTGGGTGAGGATAGATAGAGTGAAAGAAAGATGGGAATGGAATGCAATGGAACCGAGATGAATTCTACATGATGGTTTTGCTTTGATGTTATGCTGTGATGGGATGTGATGTGATGTGAATTGCTCTTATCTTGTTTACGTACCGGATGTATACCATGCGTATGTATGTATGCCTTGTGTTAGAGATGAGTAGGTATACATAGTAGATGCATGAATAGGTCAGATGTGTAAGTTTGTTACTTTAGTACTTGGTTCTGACATTTTGACTTTAGTACTTGGTTCTGTCATTTTGACTTTAGTACTTGGTTCTGTCATTTTTGAGGTGGATGGGGTGGGGTGCGTGGGGAATTATGTTTTGTATTGATGGGTGGATGAATAGGTGGGTGGATAGAGAGGGTTCTTGGTATATCTATGGATGGTACTGGGTAGTGGGTGGGGGATGAGAGGGGAGCGAAATTTTAGATGGGATGGATTGGAACTGGGGAGGGGGGTGAGGTGAGGGGTGAGGAGGTGCCGAGTGGGAATGGGGTTGGGGTTGGGATTGGGATTGGGAGTAGGATTTGAGATGAGATAAGATGAGATAAGATGAAATGAGATAGAAAAGTGAGATATAAGATAGATTAATTGATTGTGTAGGAATTTGTAGATTTATGTGTGTGTGTGTGTGTGTGTGTGGAAGGGATGAGGGAGTGAATGGAAAGAGGGCAATGGACAGGGAGGAATGGAAAGGGGGGGATGATAAGAAGGGAGGAGAGTAGACGATAATAGACTGTGTTATAGGGGAGTTATGTTATATAGGAAGGGTTTGGTGGGTAGTTGGTGAGGAGTCGATGGATTGGAGGTGGGGGGTAGGAGGTAGGAGGGTGGAGATGAGATCTTTGGAGTTTAAAGATTTAATAGAGGAAAGAAAGGGTGGTTGCGAGATGGGTTGGGCTGGGTTGGGGTGGGATGAGGATTGTGATGGGATTGTTGTGGTTATTGTTGTTGCTTTTTAATGCAATCTAGAATTGGGAGAGTTGTGATTTCGAATATGATATTTGGAATTTGGAAATGGAGGATGGAGAAGATGGGGATTGGAGGAGAGGGTATTATGGGATGGGAAAATCGGGATGGAGAATCAGGGCGGTGAGAGAGGGAAATGAGTGGATTGTGATGGTGAGCCGGAACGGCGACAAAGAAGAGGGGAAGGACAAGGGAGAGGGGAGGAAAGGGGAGGAAGACGGTATGGTAGTAAAGGAATAGATATAGATATGAATGTAGATATCCATGTAGGTAATTATAAAAACTTTATATATCCAATGTGAAATTGCGAACTATACTAGATAATAAGTATGTAATCAGTAATTAATAATTAATAATTAAGAATCAAGAATCCATCATAATAACAATCGAGAATTCCTCTATGAAGAATTATACCAGAAATCTTCTCGCTAATGCATAGCGAAGAATTGGTATCTGTAATCAATGTATGGTTGATATATGATATGCAAACTCGCGTTTCTGGTAAGATTATTTTCTTTCTTGTTGTTTTTGTTATAATTTTATGGGGATGAGATGTTATTATGAGGGATTGGTTGAGGGGATGATATGTATGATATGTATGATATGTATGATATGTATGATATGTATGATATGTATGATATGTATGATATGTATGATATGTATGATATATATGATGGAAAGTGAAGCGGGAATAGATGGAGGTATAGTTGGATGGAGGTTGAGTGTGCTTGATATTGGATATCAGATACTAGATGCAAAAGTACGAGATTGATAGAAGCTTATTACTTATAGTGTATAAGCTATTGGGAAACTTGTCGGGGTGAGGCTTGTAGTTTGTGGGGGAGATGTGCAACATTTGTTTCATTTTGGAGGGGTGGTGAGTGGTTGGTTGGGATGTTGGTAGATGGAACTGGCTGGTGGAGTAGACTATGAGCTAGATTCTTGGGGTTTGTTTTTGTGCTTGTGTTGTAGTTGTTGGGTTTGGATTTGGGCTTACAGGCTGTGGGGATGAGGGCTGAGGGAGGTAATTTGGAGGGGGAGATGTGTTGTGTGTTTATAGTTTACTTTAGGATATCTTCGAGCGAGAGGAGGAGGAGATGAGGAGGATGGTGGATAGGGATTTGATACTTGAGGGGGAGAGAGTCTTGCGTATTTGGAAGTACATGTGTGTTTGATTAATCAATGGATGGGCAGTTCTGGGGTAAATGAATTTGGATAAGGAGGAGTTAGTGATGCGTGATATGTTGGAAAAGTACTGTAGTGAAGGTTAGAAGCGTGAGCAGAGGAAAAGTGGATGGATGAATGAGTGTGGTGTTGTGGGGTGAAGTTCAATAGGAAGAAGGAAATAGATTGATGATATTTGTTCAGTTAACATTAAGAGAGTAGTAGGATGATACTAGCGAACACGTTGAGAATTCACCGAAAGCCCGAATTAACAAGCAGAGAAATTATCTGGTAGGATGTGTAGTTCTATTTCTTTACGCCAGTCATATGCAATGTGTTCTCTCGCTGAAATGCTTTCCCAATTTAGTTTTCATGACATCATAGTTTCACGCACATTCATGGGTTGAATTTTCATCTCTGGAAATGTAGATAGTTGTATGCATCAACTGCTTCAATTGCATTATGAATATAGGTATCGCTAATTAACCCTTCGTACCAATTTCCAACTCCATCTAGAAAAAAACTCATATTCCCATATTCTCTGCCCTAAACCTTTACACGTGATTCAAATAGAGGTATCCTAAACTATCCCATCATATAAATTGATATCTCATAACTCCAAAACTATCCCCACAATCGTGCTATATGAGATAGAATTCTAACACATCAAACCCTATTTCAAAATAAATTTCACCACCAATTTCCTACTGAAGTCGTTGCGGTGCAAGCGCAGCTCTCGCAGGTCTTAAAGGCATCATTGGGGAAGTGGTGGTAGTAGTGACGTTAGTGGTAGTAGCATCATCTTCTTTTTCGGAATCGGAAGAATTGGCTTCGAGATCGTAGGTATCGGCGTTAGAGAATCGCTTGAGGTTCAGGAGGCGGCCGATGGTTATGATGAGGGAGAGAATGATGATTGGAGCGATGGTGAGAGCGAGGCCGAGGTGGGTGTGCATTTTGCGGATGGGTTGGGTATTTGTGAGTGTGGTGATTTTGCGGGAGAATGGGATGTTGTTCTGTGGATTGTCTGTCGGGTTAGTCGTCTTTTTCTATGATGAGGAGCTTGTATGGAGAGGAATTACCGAGAGATTCTTTGTCTGGAGGTCGACTTATGAGGTATAACTAATTGGAAGATAGATTTCTTGAGATGCGTGTTGAGATTTCTTTTTTTTGGATCTTTGAACTTGTGAAATGTTTCTGAATGAAGAGGAAGTTTTTTTTCAAGGGAATGAAAGACTCCAGCTCTTATATATAATTGATATTTAAAGTTTGTGGGTGAGCTAGATGGCGAGCTAGAGCTAGTGAGGCTGCTAACTCCATCCTTGATTGGGCGAAATGAGGTGCCTAGGCTTTTGGGATATTCTTCAATGTGGAATCGGTTACTAGCCATTTAGTTTGTCTTTTTTTCTTCTAGTTCGAAGCCCGCTAAGCTCAATCACTCTAGTTTATCGGTTTCTTGAATCCTACTGATGATCAGTCGAATGAAGTTTTCTGTCAATGAGGTCATGATATATTTGGAGAAGCACAACTACAATTACGTTATAAATTAAAGCATGATAGCGAAAGAACTCTTATGAGTCTGGCTATTTCCACTACATTCAGCTTTCTTGTGATACGATGATGTGAGATGCTCAGAGATCTTGAAGTATAGTATTGGATTGGTATGAGGTCTTTCAAACGTTTGACTTTTAGAAAAGACCCGTTAAACAATGACACTCGAGATCATGATAACCACAAGCTCTTGGGTTCCATAAAGTTCTGGCACATTTTTGAAGTAGGAGATACGTAAAAGTTTCGGATTAGGGCAGGGAGTCAAATGAAACCCAACACTACAATATTACACCTTCAGAATAAATCTGATGATAAACGAGCACTAGAATGAAGAATTCAAAGTCGGAGAGAAAGACTTGTTTCCATGTAACAGAAATGACATAGAACAATCAGCTTTTGACTTGCAGTGATGAATAATGAAATACGCTAGGTACCCCAGATTCCCCAGATGTCTAGAAGCTTGGCATGCTTTTAACACTATGCAATTTCGGAACAGCACCCCGAACTTCTCGAGACGTTCGAATAAAGAGTAGAACAGTACATCCATAATACCCAAGGCAGTTCTCAAACTATTGAGGACCGCCAAAGGTATGGTAAGCGTGTTCCTCTAATTATCGCGGGCAAAGACTGCTAAGCTAACAAAAAACACCACACGCACTGGCGTCGGCATCAGCGTCAGGTAAATTGGGAATTGCACCTCTTGACTTGTAATTTGGAATGGACATGCAAGCATTTAATGAGAGCGGTCAGCGCATTGATGTATCGCGACCTACTGTATGGGATACGGTCGTTCGTCGTCTTGTCGTTGCAGGGGCTGGATTGCCCCACTGTACGAACGATGCTTTGTCATCCAAATTCCAACCTCATCTGTTACACAACGTCAATGGAGAATCGTAGAATGTCGCTAATAAAGGTTTCAATGAACTAATTGTGGATTGAAATGCTGGATGTATTGATCTGGTTGACGCGAAAGTCCAATTTCTCTTGGCAAATGCGGATCAATTGTACACTTTCTCGTTGATGAGAGCTATTTGATGTGCTCCATTCATGTCACCTAGAGGGCTAGAATTCTAAACGCTGAAGGAGATACAGTCAAACAAGAGCTGGTGAACAGCAGTTATCTATGAAGCGCTGTCAAGTGATAAAATCCATCTCGATTGTTGTGCTGAGCCTTGTTCGCAGACCAGTGTTTGCTCTCAAGGCTAGATTCCGAATCCTAAAATATGCAGTTTTCGAGGCCGACTTTGCACCTTGAGTATAGGACATACTTATAACCAGAAATTCTCATTCAGATTGTACTGGAGATAGAAATAAAGCAAAGCATACCCGGCTTCCTCAATCATTGATAGTGTAATGACCAGTGTCAAGTACCTGTCTCTCAACATGAACATGCAATCACTCGAAGCATAATAGGCTGTGGTTGCACTTTCAGTGCTCTCGCGAACATATTCTTTTTAATACTGGTAGAACAAACTTGGTTATCAGAGAAGTTATTACAATATATAAAGTGCCAAGTCCCGCAATGATGTATACACTTTCTTTCAATCATGTGCCATCACAGAGCTTCATGCTTGCTTGGACTTCCTACGAAGATACATCTTGAAGTTCCGATTCAGTTCCTCAATTCTGCCATAACAAATATTTGGAAACTTCTAGTTTGTCTTGATTTTCAAAGATTGAGTGAATTGGCTCTTCAGTCAAGTAGACAAGATCATATGTATCATCCTGATCCTAATCTCTCTTTGCAAAGGTTCAAAGCGGGTAATCTAACTACTTCCCGATAAAACCCGACTCTATTGTTAATATGCTCAGCCACTGACCGAATTAAAATTGAGTGAATGAACAACCAGAAACCTCGGGCTTCGGCACAAATGAAGGTTTGCTATTTTGTGATTGACTGACCACAGCCCTTTTATGTATGGCTTTCTTGGATGGATTTTAAACTGCAATGATGTAAGGTTGGCCTTGGTTTTGTGAAAGAGATCATGTGGAGTATTAGGGTAGAAGAAGCAAGAGCGTTGGGTCGGCGATGAGGTAGAATGGAGACCGAGAAGTGAGAGAGTATGAAACGAAACTCTTTTGATGGTGAGATGACAGAATTGACTTTCTTAAGCATTGCAGATTACATAGACAATTTAATACAAGAGGCATTTGATATATTCTACTTCTATGGCTGTGTTTGAAGATACATTGCCTTGCCTTCTCTCAGTCTTCTTTCCATGCTCATGTTGCTTGACTTGCTTTCATATTGTACATCTGCGTGAGCAGCATGTTATAATGAACACAATAGAAGTACTAATTTGATATCTGGTTACCTCCGCATCTTGAACTTGAAAATACTTTACAGTGAATGCCACTCTATTCAAAAGACCTTGGAACTTGGTGTAAACACAGGTAGCCAATCAAAAAATTACATGCTCTAATGTAATATCACAAGGCGGGGGAACGATTCACTTTCGCGGCAGGTGCCATCTCTTGGTTATCCTTAGCGTGGAAAATTTGGAAATCTTGTTGCGAGGCATGTACCAATATCTCGCATCCGCATGGCAACCATTTCCTCGTCTTTCCTCCCACAAACCAAACCACCTCAACCACCAAAACATCCTCAAATATTAATTTCAAGTCAACGTTCTTTTGATTTCAATACTTTTTCAATATCTTCTTCAATAACAGATCTCTTTCTGGCCTTTTCATCCAGATCGAAAACAACGCGACGGGTCACTTTCAGTGGCTCGTCGCGGTTGTGCTCCAACCTCTCTGAGCCTTCAATATCTGTCTTTCTGTTCATCAACAGTCTGTCGAAGAAGAACGTTTCTCAATCAGATGTCTCATCATCATATTATACCTCACACTGCTACGTAAGTCTTGCTACACACGAACTGAATGCATTTCTGTTTGATTTCTGACAACCTTTTCGTAGTTGACGTCCGTTAAAAATGCTCCAATCTGCCATACCAGCAGATCGGCATTTTTGTCAGTATGCACTCAAGTCTGTTATCTCATTAGATATCAGTCAAGCTTTCTTCGCATAGTTCTTATGGTACAGTCTTCCTTTCTTACTGCATCTTCTTTTTGTGCCATTACTGACGCCTGTCATGCAATGCAGTCTTCTTCAATGCGCGCTTTTCCAAGAGATACCTTCGATTCACCTCAACAGTCTTCGTCTGTTAGAGAACAATCATATCTTCCATACTTTCTTGGAACCTCTTCTCTAAAGCGTGCCCTTCGAAAAAATAAAAACTTCGATTCACCTCAACGATCTCCATCTACCAGAAAGAAAAATCACGCCTTACATGGTCTTGGAACCTTTCGTCCAACCACGCCTGCAAGCTTCTTTCTTCTTGCAGTTCTTATTACCACCAATGGATGTTGTCCTTATCACACAATATCGCCGTAATCACACGACGCGATTTCTGGCAAATATTTCAATTTGTCACCAAAATAGTCGTCCACCAAATCACCATCAGGTGATCCTTCGTTCCGACGTCATTTATTCTTCTCTGTTCTCAGTAGTAATGTGAGTACTGATACTGAGACGTCATTCGATTACTGACTTTCATGCCACAGTTTCGTTCCTCTGTGTACTCGACTGCGGGGGTGTCACACTATGACGACGCCAATCAATCATTCGATTCATTCACGCGTTCCCTTCACCATGCGTACCATCTACCTTGCTGCGAACCTCAATAGTGAGGGTCAATATGGTCTTGCACTATTCTGCAAAGGGTGCACCGGTGTCTTTCAATTGTCTTTGTTCACACATACCTCGAACACCTCTCAAGCCTTCGGCGCTGTCTATTTCAATTGGTAACGCTACATCTTCTTCAAAATTCAGACATTTTGCTAACATATTATGAGACGCGATAGTGACTTGGAAGTCAGAAGAGCGAAGTGTGATGACGAGAATCGTGATGAATCTCTAACACTTCGACTCCTGGCGGTGGGTCTTCTTGAATTCGAATCGAGTCTCATCGACTCTGCGAGCATCAATCCAATCTTATGCAAAAGCGCAGAGTGTCTCTTCTTCGAATCATCTTTACAAGATACCTCGCCGTCTCCTCACACGACCTCAGAATTGTCTGATGCACTTGGCTATAGTACCTCTGCTTTACAAGCCATTGCTTCTTCAAGCACTGCATCTTCCCTGAATCTTCAATCCATGTTTCAACAACTGTCAAGGGAACAATTCTGAGGTCACTCCTCATCTTGAGCCTGCTTCGAGGGCTGAGTCAAGTATACCTCACTGTCGACGAATCAATATTGATGAATCTATACCAAGATATCAATACTATCAATTCAACATTGAACTTCAATTCAGACCAAACTTGATTGTTTCCTCAACTTTCAATGACAGCCACAGCCCTCGAAGCAGAGCTCTCCAATGACCTTCCTCGACAATCATCCTCGACAATCGTCCTCGACAACCCTTTTCTTTTTCGTGTTTAGATAGTTTGTGCTCTTGTTTTCTGTGTGTGGATTGGTCGTGTGCTGAGTAGCACGCGCCATCTGAGTAGCATTCCCTTTCGGGACAACGACTACTGGAACTTGTAGCAAGAGCGGCTTAGTAGCCAATCTGAATGTCCAGTGAAGATTGCTATTTCTGACGTGTTTGCCACCCATTTCGGTGGTGTAAGAGAGGCTTGGTGTTGGGTCGCGAGTAGGTTCTATCGGCGGCGGAAGCCCATTACTTGCCAACTATTCGGTGGCTGGTTATTCAGTATGTATGGGTTTGTTGAACTTTTTAGATCCGTCCATCTTGGGAGCAGCGTACAGTTGCTCCCCGCATTCGAATGGTACGTTGCTAAGTGCTCCTCTCCCGTTCCCCATTCCCTAACAAAAATGACACGATGCTGATACTCCAAGCCGTCCAAAGATTCATCTACAGTGGGGAAACTATCGTATAGCAAGCCAGCTTGCCGAGTTCACTAAAACGTTATTTCAGTTGAGCACAAGAGCTTGTGTGTTTCAAGGACTTCTGTTCTACGAATACTTCCAGTACAACTGTACCACGATTTATCGTGGTACAAGTAAACCGTACAGTATTTTAGAGGGCTGCTACTCTGCGAACGCTTCCAGTACAACTGTTTCAAGACTCGTTGTGATGCAAGTAAACCGTACAGTGCTCAAAGACTTCTGTTCTATGAATACTTCCAGTACGACTGTTCCACGATTTATCGTGGACAAGTAAACCGTACAGTATTTTAAAGGGCTGCAACTCTGCGAACGCTTCCAGTACGACTGTATCATAGAAGGTTTCGATGCAAGTAAACCGTACAGCCACAAGCTCCGAATCTCATCATTACAGAAAGCTGTGTCTCACTGCATTAGTTTTACCTGTAGAGAGAAATGCAAGAAAATGTAGTCGGATGGGATTTATCCCCGAAAGCTATATCGGTATTCATTTCACTGACTTGCGTAAGTGTACGTTGACGCTCGATGGTGATGGTTGAGCCAAGTGACGGCCAGCGACGTGTATGCGGTTTATGATTTTGTTTGTGTCTTTGTTGTTTCTTGATCGTAAGTTTGTGATGAGTTGAAGATCTGTGTGGGCGCTGGCTTTATGAACCGATGGTTCAGATCTGCTTGCAACATTAGCACTTTATTTCCGTGAATTAGAGATCATTGTGGGGACTTTGGCTATTGTGGGGTGTCGGTTTTTGTGGGTGTCGGCTTTTGTGGGTGTTGGCTACGATCTTTCGTTCTTCGGAACTTAATTTCTCGATCTCTAATTCTAAAGAAACGTCGTGTGTTGCGGGCTTGATCTTGTGGGCTTTGGGGGAAATACCGTACCTTGGTTGTTACTTGTGACCTATTGATATTTGAAAGCGCAGACCATTCGTGGAACCTCCTCAGAATATCACAGGCGCAAGGGAAACAGATCTTCAACTCAACTCTCACATTCTAACTTTCTATGGGCTTCAATAATCATCCAACATCATACTCCAATGCACATAGCTCCATCCATTACGACAGCGTGATCCACGTCTATCGCATTTGATCTTAGAACTACTGGTGTTGGCTTGCTGAGTGTGCGATAAATCCCGTTTTATCGTATGCGACGATGCTCGACAGTGCCTTATAGGACTTTGATCTTTTGTACGGGCTGATAGTGGTAGGGAGATAACGTGCGGAGAAAGGAAGATCTTGGATCGTGGACAGTGTCCCGATCAACGAGATCCTAGCCTGACTCATGATTGTAGATGCTTGCATCTCTCATGAGGACCGTATCGTCTTTGACGGTGCGGCTTGCAGGAGTACTAGTGAGCTTTCCAAGTTTCTAGCTGGTCTCATGTTCTATGAGGAGCCCTCACATGGTTGGGAGAGCAATCCCTGGCTGTGCGGCTTGCCGGGTACTAGGTCATTTTGACGCTTGGATTTTCTTCTGGACAATGATGCCGTTATCGATCTTCACTAAATATTCAGTTGGTGCAGGCAGGAGTCTAGCAATGTGTCTTGTCACCGGGGCAAGATATAACGCGAAGCTCATCAAAACTGCCCGCAAGAGTTGTTGATGGCATTGCTGAGCAATATGGAAAGCTACCCAGGACAAGGTACAGAGGTGAATAGTAAGGTGTTGCCCAATGAAGAAGATACTGCATATCCAACAACCTTCCTGGACTGGTCACTGCCTGAGTGTGGAGACACCTCATGGGGTTAGATTAGTCCCTGATTGTTGTCATGTCTTCCGAGAGCGCTTGCTGTTTAGTCAAATACTGTATATCTGGATACTGGTTGCAGATATTTCCACCTACTTTGTTTCTCGGAGTAACGGGGTGCTGTGGGTATAGTGAATTGTCTGTATGAGGAGAATTCCGAAGGCACATCCTCAGGTATACCCACTCCGTTGCGCTGCGTAAGTCTTCTCCTAGCGATGATGCGTGTTATGAGTCCAAAGCGCGGGCTCAGCAACTCTTCCCGGATTGGGAGAATCTTATCTTTTAAGTTCAGTCACTTCCACCTGGCATTTCCAGTGAAGGTAGAAAGCATGGCGTGGGTGAAAGTCTTGTGTCATTGTTCTGCGTGGGGGCTTTGAGAAGCTAATTGGTAGTTACCTTTCTATCCACCATTTCCAGCTCTACCTTAGCGGGTTCTACTGTGGGTGTAGCTGCAGTGGAGTTGTTCGGCGTCTACCTGCCCCTGGGGGTGTACAAATGGACGTGCTGAGGCTTTACTACTCAGTCCACTCAGGGATTTCGTTGTTCAACCACCGGGCACTGAGACGAAATTAGGGCAGCAGACTAGTCTGTTCGTGTTGTTCGGCCAATCGATGTGCGGAGTCGTGTCGGCGCTGAGGCATTGTCCGTCCTGTTAAAAAGCAACGAGCTTTGGCGACGTGGTTCTTATGGCATTTTTCGTTGAGGGGACTCTTAAATTGTGCTACTGTCTAGGTGTGGAGACACCCTAGAGGTTAAGTTTCAATTCATAAGTTTTTCTGGCGCGGGATTTGTTACTGCATTGATGGTGAATGACCTGTGTCATACCGGAGTAGCCGTCTCTTCGTCTTGTTTCGTTCCGACCTGCCTTTCGGCGCTGATCTGCGGCAGCGATGCCCAAGGAGGGGACTGCTTGTGGTGAGGCAATGTTTGGTGGAAGATTCTTGCGGGTAACTTCCATGTCCGAAGATTGGTCTCGAATTCCAGAAGTCGGCGATCTTGTTTGAGGGCCTTGTTGAGACTCCTTCGGGAGACTCTGATAGGTTCCTCTTGGGGTTGTTGACTGACGGGAGGAGACGCTGGTCCTAGGCTTGGGAGAGATCCTATGATCCGTTGTTCGGTCACTTCGGTGATGCTGAGGCGGGGATGGTGAACTTGCGTTTTGACCTGTTGTTCGGTCTTCTGATCGTCGAAAGTTCAGATGAGGTCTCCTGTGGGCTCAACGAGTTGTTCGCCGGGTCGCCTTCGGGTGACCCACAGGACGGCTCCGCGAGTTCTAATGGTTTCCTCTTGCCAATCCGACTGAGTTTCTCATCGAGTCGTCCAACGAGTTGCCTTCGGGCGACTCACCGGACTTCTCAACGAGATCTCGACTGGGGCGGTAGAGATCTCTGACGGGTTCCTTCGGGTTCCTTGATGGGATTTTCTCTGTGCTGGGACTGAGGTTTCTCAGGTGAAGTTCATGTTGATTTCCAGAGTTGCTCATAGAGTCGCCTTCGGGTGATTCGCCGAGCTTCTTTGCGATTTCTGATTGTTCTTCTTGCTACACCGACTGAGAGTCCAACGAGTCGTCCAACGAACTGCCTTCGGGTGGTTCACCGGACTTCTCCGCGGATTTCTCGACTGGAGTAGCGTGAGGTCTTCTGATTGGACCCTTCGGGGTTCCATGATGAGGCCTCTAGAGATCCCTCGATAGCTTTCAGTTGATGCTGAGGCAGTAGTGAGAAAACTCAGTGGCGAAGTTTCAAGGGGGCTTGTGGAAGACTTCGGTCTGAAGCAGGTTTTCTGATTGGTTTATCTTACTTCCCAGTGATACCTTGGGTTCAGGTGGCTTTCTCTACGGAGTTTGCTGCGCTGCGCCGGGGTCGTGGGCGGGACGTGCGGCCTTTCATGTTACTAAGTCAGCGGTGACTGGGCGGCCGGGTAGGACAGCGCCTTCAGGGTCTTCGGATCTCGTTGGTGTTGCACCGCCTGTTCGTTCTGATCCGTGAGAGAGGTCTTGCACCGTTGTTTTGGGTACTTACACTGACGATTTAGTATTGATTCGCTGTTCAGGATGATTGGTGAAACGCACTCATGCTACGCTGGTTCTGGTAGTTGGCGTCCCGAAAGGGTTTGCCACGAAGATGGTGTCGTTGCTTACTTGGGGGTTTGCTGCTTGCTGCGGTTGATGTGCTGCTGGGATGGATGGATCTGGCGGTATTGGTAGATGGACTTGGTAGATGGATTGGGATTCGCTCGGAGGACCTCCTTAGCTTGTCGGTGCCATCATTCGAAATGGAAGAGCTTGAACTACAACTCTCATCGAATACTTAATTTGACGTAACAGTCACCACCTCAATAAGAACTTAATAAGAACGACAATCAAAACATCAATCAACACCTCAATCAAAACGACAATCCACGAAACCATCAACATGGCAAGAAAAGCACAGCTCAACTGCGCCAGGAACTATCACTTGTTCCACCGACATGCTTCTTTCAAAACTCACAACACATTCAACTCGACATAGGCTTGGTATGGGAGGAATTTTGGCTTGGCGGTTATTTTGTATTCATAATTTTTTGTATTAGTATAGATTGGCAGCAGCAGCAAGACCCGAGCACACTTTAGATAGATAGATAGAGAGAGATGGTGACATCACCCTCGTCATTTCCTGTAGACTTCATCCTTCTGGCATAAATTGCCTTGTTTACTTAATGGAATACCTTCTCTCAACTTGACTTCTCTATGATCTGTGACGTGAATCTTTAATGTTGTAAATTGATAATTTGTGGCAAGAGCCCACTGATAGCGCCCTTCACATTCACCTTTGTACGTACCGAAAAATTCCTGTGGCGGGGTTCGATTCATACTTGCATTATGCATGCAGCTTCCCTGGCATTTTCGTATATCCGCGTCTTTCCGCGATTGAGATAACGTACAAGAACTTTCGAGCTCATTAGGTAGCGAGAAATATTATTGGACACCTTTATGGCTGTTGCACATTACTTTTTGAGATTCGCAGCTTTCCTACCAGCCTTATCTTTTTAGCCTCTTCCACGGAAATTGACAGCATTCTGGGGATGCCCACGTTTCTGACATGAGCTTAACTTATTACATTAAAATTAGACATTTTGGTTTACATTTTTGAATCTTGGTGCAATGGTGGCCAATAAAGTTCCCAAAGTTCACAGGTTACACGGAAGAGAAAAGGAGGAGGTTACTCGGGTATGGTGACAACTCTCCGATTCTCAGATTACATCACATGCATGCCAAAAGCAACTTTCGTACTCTCCTCATCATTCTCAAACTTGACTCTAAGCATCGATAGTTTTTTGGGCGCTTGCTTTTCCCATGAAAGGTATCCAGTTCAGATATGACGAAGGGAAAATCTCGGATCCCAGCTCCGTACTCCAAAATTGATTGATCGTAGATATGGATTGAGATAGTAGGTAATTTCAATGAGAACTGTAAGGACCATTTCGAGAATGCAGCATATTTGGTCTATTACTGGGTCTGGGACTGAAGAGATCTTGTTCAGCTGTGTAAATAATTCTCATATTCGGAAGTGACTTATTGTGCCTTCTCAGATCAAATTTCGGAAGCCCAACATTCGAACGTCGTTGTTGAGGACTTTAATTCCAGACTTCAAGCACTAATATCTGGTATTGAAAATACAGTACACCTTAAGAAGTTGATCGTATTATTCCCAAGTGTAACAGTTGATGTTCCCGTGAATTTTGCCTGGCACTCGTGAAGAAAAAGCTTCCATATATATACTCCTGGCAGATGGTCCGAGGAGGTTAATTCGAAACATGCGAGATATTTTTGGTGCTATAGATAATACGTCTATGGAATCAGAAACTCGCAATATCTCACATGCCGAACTTGTATTGGCGGGTATTGAATTGTTTGAACTTTCAGGTTGGAGAAGAGAGGAATGGCATAGCGCTCCAAATGGATCAGTAACGGACTCGGGTTTTGGCTCACGGCATTCTGTTTGGGTACATCCGGCGTTCAACCAAATTTCGATTTGAATGTGGGCGTGAAAAAATTATGTACTTCACTTGATGTAAGCCACGTCGGCACGTTGATGTCAAATGGTGCACATGATCCTGTGTCAGCTCCAGCATTTCCCCGTCATGATTTGAAGCCACACATATTAAGACCGCAAGAATAATCGCGCATGGCGACTAGCTTTACGTCATGTTCATTTAGTTACACGAAGGTAGGCTTATGTAGCGCACCAGGATTGTTCTCTGAAAATCAACTCTCTCAGTTTTTATCTGTATCTTTGATATACGCTTGACTTCACCACTTGCTTTGATTATGATGCTCCGCACACCTTTGATGCCTTATTTGGCCGAAGTCTGGGGTGGTCTATCCGATATTCCATGAATTTCGGGCAAGGGATCTTCCTAAAGTTATCGAGAGGTATCCTTCACCTAAGAGAGTCTGAGATTTTCTTCAAACAGATGAAGCATCCGTTCTGTCGAACCACTCCACTCGCCTTGCATAGTTGATCTAATTGAGTCCACTTTCCCTTACCTGGTCGAGCAGACAGAAAACGCATTTGTCCGATGCGTCTGTATCCATCCTAGAGAACCTCCTGAGACAGGATGGTGTGCATTCTAGAGGAAAATCTTATGGGAGAATGCGTGGTCGGAGATTTTATCAGGGGAGGGGTATACTTTGAAGTAAAAATCAACTCAAATTCCCTTCTTTTGAACTTTAACCTTCGTCGTAGAGTTGCGTGTGTTTCATATGCTTAGACGGAGTAAAAGCCACGCGGGTAGGTTGATATTGAGGATAGTTAAGTAGATTCTAGATCACTCACAAATTCAAAGAATTCGTTTCATCACAGCCCTCAAAAAAAGTACATCATCCTAAAATGACAACTTTATCTAATTGTAGCAAAGCAGTAAGGTTTGTCAGATTCCTTATGCTGAAGGGCTTGACAGGAAGATATGATTCAATAAGTAATACACCTTCTTTTCGAAAAATAAAGTTGTTTTTTTATAGGCTGATGTTTTAAGGTCCTCATGAACTCCACATGAAACCCCCAAACTCTTATCACTTGTTCTTCCAGACATATGAGCTTTTAATTGTATGCACCTCACATTTCTTTTTAGATTAGATCATCTAGAAAATCCTGGCTTACTATACAACACTCTTGAGAGACATCCAAAGTGACAATGTTGGCTAAAATAGTTCTGGAACTGAACAAGGTAATCTTAACTGATCATCAAGTGAACAAACCAAAGCCAGACACTCAATCACTCATAACTCTGACAGAACTCACATTTTCAACTTTTTTACTTCATTAATAAGATCCCTAAAGCTAACTCTCCTCACCATCTAAGAATTGTCTCAAACGGCAACTTTTTCATTTTTGTTGTAGTTTCAACTTTTCCTCCAAAAAATCTTCAGGGAGCTTTTTCAGGAAAAGTTGATTAAAATTCGAAAATCAACTATTTCTGACGTGCAACAAATTTCTGCAACCCCGAAGTGGTCCCGAAGTCCCGTGAAAGTCACAAGTATTAATGCTGGTTGGTTGAATGATAAGGTTGTAGAGAGGCCCGAGCTTCAAGGCAAGATACCTAAGTAGATAAGAACTTCTGTAAACCTGACAAAAACAACCTCTGTTGGTTCATGATACTACATAAAGCAACAAGTTCTAGAGTTCAAGATTTAGACTAATCTTTGAATGCTTGAATGAAGGCATAGTCTGGCATCAAAGACTTCAAAACTCTCGATGTTCTCTTCAAGAATCTTTTTCAGCAAGTGCAATCAACCAAGGGGATTTGTGAAAGAATTTCCATGGAAAATATTTCTTGAGGATTGATTAGAATCATCTAACCAGAAAAGACTGAAATAAGGTGGAAGAAAAGATGACAAAGCATGAGAAGTTGTCTCGTTTTGTTGAGAAGTTATGGAAATAACTCATCTGTACAAGTCCAGCCATAGGAATGTCTCTCCAAATTTCACGTGCACCACCTTATCAGTGAACTCATTATTTTCTGTGTCTTTTCAGAGTATTAGCAAGTCTTACTCTAGACAGGCTGAGTCTCTTTCTTCATTGCCTGTCCATTGACCAGAAGTTTTTGGGACTGAATGAACAAGGCTCAACTTGCCTTGTGGAATTTATTAGTCCTTCGTGCACGTGCTAGACTCGTGCTAGACTCGTGACCTGCTTGAATTCCTGATCAAAATTTTCGTCAGCCAGAAACGTCTATCTTCGGGGAGAAAAATTGCCTGATTTGTTTCTATATCCAAGCCTGTATGCGTCCCTTTTATAAAAATAAGTTGCTGGATGATCCAAAGTGTACAGAGTGTAGTTGTATGCATGAATGAAGCTCAGGGGCTCACTCGCTTAACTGCTTGGACTTTTTGGGCTTCCTTCTTGGGCTTCGAGGTAGCCATATATATATTGTTTCTATTCCTAAGACAACAAAATGCCAAAAAAAATTCATACTTTGTTGTATAGGATGATTTTGATCTGGATGGAGTACGTTTTCTACTTAAAGAATGCTTTACCAACACTTTCAGGCAATCTTAGTATCAATGCCTTCAGCACACAATCAGTGTTTATTGGATGTTGAGAAAAGACCTAGACCTGAATCTAGGAAGTATTGAGAGACGGCCCTTTCAAATTTTCGAAAAAGCATATGGAAGGCCAATTTTGATCAGATGCTTCTTCAATCTCGACTTCTAAGCTGGTGGCAGCATTGAGCTTCGAGTGGAAACTCCAAGCGCTGCATATTTTGAATCGAAAGAGGTATCGAAGCATGTATTCATTGCTCAAAGAATCGAGAGATGTGTATTGCGGATTGCTTTGCTAAAGCGGTAGGAAGGGACGCCGTCTTCGGGCGTATGTCAAGACGTGATGATGTTCGTGTGATTTATCTCGATGCCCTCTCCATCCCAAACTTCCAAACTCCTTGTATTATCATATTTCCCGACCGCTTGTATCATTTTATCTTCTACTTCTTAATCGCAAGTACGCGCGGTCTTCATGGTACCAGTATTTTCGGTCCATGTACTTCGGTCCACTGCATGTCTTCCAAGACACCACACCCTCACCAACGTATAAAAAAATTTCGTAGTGCCATTCGAAGGAGATTATAAGCAGATTCTTGGTCGATGCAAGATCTTCGACAAGGTCTAAGGAGCATCATAAATTAGCCATATCCAAGAATTGAAATCCTAGAGATATCTTCGGAGTGAAAAAAAGCGATACAATACAGCTAGTGATAAACTTGAGATCCAAAATCAGTGATTGGCTCACGGGAGAGCATCTCTGGTACCTATGATAATGCCAATAAAGCTTAGAACACTCTCATGATGAAGTGGCAGTTCAGATCATCTATTAGAGATAAGGCATGAACGCGTTCGTGAATTGTGGATGTTGGAGAGAGTTTTCCGTTATTTTGCGCACAAACTTGGGATACGAAAGCTCGGATGCACCAAAATTTCGATGCTTCGTCAAATAACAAAAAAGTTAGCAAGTATTGTCAACTGGCTCCATTGAATCGCTTAAATTCAGATGTGCAACAATCGCAAACACAGTCTGCGTAGACCAATAAAGAAACTAAGCTACATGCAAAGCATGATGTGGTCGGCTACATACGGTGAGACTTAACAGCATCCATCATGGGCGCCAGCTGGAGCTGAGATGGCTGATATTGAATAGACACATTTTATGATTTATTATGGGAACCTAGTTTTGTATCCCAAATGCAGTGTAGACTGTAGCATTCTATATGAAAAGTGTGATGCCTCTGTCACTTAGTGTTTGAATCATTGAATGCGGAATTTCAATGAACTGGTAAATTTATCGAGAAAAGAGAAAGTTAACGGCGGAATTTCTCAGAAGTCTTTCAAATCCTTCAGAAATCGAGAATCAAAGTGTGAAGTTGTGTACCAGTCAGTCATCGAAGTAGAGAGAAATTATATCCTCCCCGAGTGATCCCAAGGCTGTCCTCAAGCGTCTCAGGTGTCCTAGATTTTTCAGTGTGTGATTAAGTACTTCTCCTCTGTTCTGCCAGCTAGGAGGTAAGCCGCGTACAGCCGCACCACTTTACGACGTGCGACATTAGAAAGCAGGATGCCGACACATACCCCCATTGGCCATCGATTGGTTCTGCCGGTTGCAAGGCTACTACCAATCAGCCTACCGCTTTGCGACGTGCAACAGTAAGCCTCAATAGCAGGAGCTTTCCATCTTATTGGACGGATACATGTTTCTGCCAGACTTATGAACTTCCGTGGGTAGCCTCACCATTTTACGATATGCAACAAGAGCCTCAGATCGCGGAAGCTCTACCTCTCATTGGAAGCCATTTATTTATGTCAGATATGTTAGTCTTGAGAGTAGCCTTACCGCTTTACGACATGCAACAAGTCACCGGGATAGCAAAAGCTCTCCCGCTCAACGGGCGTACTTTTCCTTCTGTGCTTTTTGATAAATGTTCAGATAGATTGCTTAAAGGAAATGGTCAAAGTTAGTCGAATGTAAATAGTGGCCTACGTTCAGTAGAATTTGACATGCACAGAATTTGGGACACTCTACAATAGTTTTAATCATGACTTGAATATCTCAAACTTCTGCTACACAGTGCCTAAATAATGTGTAATTGCTATCACTATTATCATCCTGTAATAATCTGCCCCAAAATGGACAATATAATTGCTGAAGCTGCTCAGATCTAAATTCTCCCCAGAGATACCCATTCATAGACTATTCTCCTCTATGAAAATTGGCACGCCAGCTAATCAGCAAAGAAAGGATCTCATTATTTGCCATTCTGTTGTTCCTTTTCTAGTCGGCGTGTTGGATGGGTACGTTGTATAACAAAATGAGAAATTTCTTCTCAATGCAATAACGGCAGATGGGTATCATGTCAAATAACGAGAAGTCGACGGGCTTACGTGTTGGCTTTAATTTCTCGTGTCTCACTTCAATTGCTTGCGCTCCCCTGGCGGTTCTTGAGATATGGAGTTGTGACATGAACGTAGAGACCTTCACCTTGATCTGCAGACAGGCACAACAGCTCCAGGCTGTCTGCTGAGTGGTTGAAGATCGAATGCCCAGGATTTGTTCCGCAAAGAAAGAACTGGTCTAAAAAATGCCCGAGGCGCTCGTACCGCAATGATATCATGTCGATATATAGTTCCAGACTTTGAGTTTCCGTAAATTGTCGATCTTCACCTGTTTGATGAGAGCTTCGGGGTCAATAAATGGCTCGTAAGGGAAATTGATTCGTCGCGGATCTGCTGGAGTTTGGTACTTGTATTTTTTTCGCAGCTGAGCGAATATTACAGCGCATGCGCTTGTCGCATCTGTTGATTTGATGTTAGTGAAATCTTGTTGGAGTGTTTTTGCAAGCTTTGGAAACGCCGTTTTTGATGCTCTTCGAGAAGGTGGTGCGAGACTTAGCCTATAGTTTTAAAGGCGTCATTCCGTCAGAATATTATGACCTTTTACTCAAGATCCGCGGAGAAGTAGTGGCACAGAATTGAATGGATGCTGTAGTCGGCGGCAAGGAGGGAGCACTATATAATCTGCAGAATAGAATCATGGTCAGCAATCTCCAAAGAGGTTGAAATTCATGTCCGCTTACCTTATTGGTCCCGAAGATGTCGACTTGTCTTGAACCCTGGTTGTAGCATTTCTAGGTAAGTTAAAAATGATAGAGAGAAAGCTTCTTCCAAACGACCTATATTTTCGGCTAGACAAATATTGCCTAGATCAGTGACTGGCCAAAATCACTACCACAAGATCTTGGCAATGAGCGTGTAGCTTTGTGCCAGATATTCAAAAGAGCTTGAGAGAATCAGGTACGGTTGCAGATCATGATTAGTTCTTTTGGTTCGCGAATAATCGGAGGAAAGGCATGGTGTAGCTTGAGAACGTCTCGAATTGCCATTTTGTGATTGCTCATAGGTTTCGTACAGTTCATAAGGCGTGCACAAGTTCTTATCAAAGATATAGAGTATATTTTAGTAAAGGAAATAGGTTCTAATTCCCAGTTACGATCTGGCAGGATACAATACCCAGAATAGAGAATGGAAGTGATGACTAATGGTCATTTATTACTGCTGTAGAGTCGCGCAAAGATTTGGCACAGAGTCGGGAGTGCTGAGTAGCTAGGAAAGTTTTGAGCAAGATTTTAGGGAGTTGAGGCGTGAAATGGAGTGTGGTAGGGAGTCATAAATGGTGTCAAATGTTTTGGCAAGTGTCGCAGTATCAGTAGCACCTATATTCTTGGTGCCTTGCACGTCGTGCTAGCAAATTCTTGAAAGTCTGGAAGCAAGGTGAGGCTGTAGACATGCTAATAGAGCTCGGGATAGTTGTCTAAATTTACTTGACGGAATAACCAAGATAGAACAAAGTATCGTAGTATCATAGAATCATCTAAGATTCATGTTAGAGCATAGTGCATGGCTTTTAGATGCTCTTATGCGGTGATATCCTGGTAGGTGACTCTCTAGTCGGGTAAGATGTCCAATTAGAGGGACAGATGCTCAGGATCCAGTTGGTTGGGCGAGGTGAGACTATCTTAAGTTATGATTTATGATTATGGAGCCTTACATGCATGCAACTTATTACTTTTTAAAGGAAAGATGGGTTTCAAAAGACAAAGGTTTAACTGCTGGTCACTTCTAGGAAGCTAAAGTAGTCGAAATCGCATTATATAGTATTCAATAAGCCACCGTCACAAAGCAACTCCTAATATCACCCCTTGCACGCCGGCTAGTCATCGAGGAATTGTCTATCATGATATTCTCAATTTAATAAGTAACATTGACTCGGGCCAAATAAATCTATAATTCTTTCTCCAAGCTCCGTCCTCCTTCTCATTTGTTACACTCCCAGCATCGCCCCGAAGACCAGTACCTAGGCTCCTAGTCAGACAACATCCTAGCAACTAAGACCGGTCACGACACTCTCGCCTAGATTCACTTCATAAAAAAGCACCCGAATCGTACGTTACCCCGCACAACCACTTCCAGGATACAAGAGTCTTCCTCGCGCCCAAGTTCTTCCCACTTTCTCCATCCACAAAGAACAACTCTCCAAATTCGCATCTTCATCAACCACGTTCATAGATCATCATACATTGTACTTTGGTAAGCCATTTCCCTTTCACATATCTTTGTTTGATCTACTCCTTCATTTGTATGGCGCGAAACCTGGCCATTTTTCGATGTTGCCTTCGCCATTTTACGGTTTGATCTTGGTTAGGCTTGGTCAAAGTTGATCGATCAGTTCCACCTTGTTCCTGTATGAAAATCAACAGAATCCTCCTCCATGTGGGAATTATGTCCGTTTGTTATGTTTTTACTTGCACATTCAAGTCAACAAAACGCACAAGGGCTTGTTTATAATCAATTCATTGCTACTCACGGTCATTTCTTGTGGATTCAAAGCACATAAATCACCTACATCTCATTTCTCATTCAAGTGTTTTTGTTCTTCAACAATCTATTGCACATTCTCATAAACTCAGACATCCAAGTCTTGAGAATATACAGAAGCTTTAGAAACATTCAAATCAATACAATGCACAACAGCTTTGTATACATTCAAGTGCTATGAATATACATGAGCTTCTTCTACATTTAGGTCTCCGCAATCTATAATTCTTCCTTGTACATTCAGACCGCCTCATATATTCAAAGCCTAATAATGTATAAGCTCTTGTCATACATTACCTCGCTAACAATGTAATGTCTAGCTACTACTTCTACAATCAAACCATAACAACCACCAATTCCACTTGAAACAATGTCCACCGCGAATGAGACAACCCAACTAGCTGCTGAAGCTGCACCAGCTGCCCCCACCGCCAAGGGAAAGGCCAATGAGAAGGTCAAGGCTCCCAGCAATAGGACTTCGTCTGGCAAACAATGGACCCAAGACGAAAAAGTGGGATTCATTCCCTAGCATCTGGCGAAAATGGCTAATTGAAATACAGGATGCAATAGTAGTCCAGATTCTCTTTCAAGCTGCTGGCAAGAGCTTTGTTCCTAATTTCAAGGCCATCAAGGCTCCGGGCCGCACCGAAAAGGCTGTCAGACACATTTGGGAAGCACTCAAGAAGTCTCATGCCAGTGTTAAGGAGGGAAATGGTACGTTTAGCTCATCTCTAGCTCGTAAGTCATGGTTTGATAACTAATAAGTATTTTTAGCGAAGGGTGAAGGCGTCGCTAAGGGTAGTTCGAAGAAGCGCAAGGCAGAGCTTGAGGGTAAAGGCGAAGGTATGTGGTCATCTAATTGTAATGCTGTATCGTTAAAATACTAAGAACCAGCTTTCTAGGTGTTGCTAAGAAGAAGAAGAAGAATAAGGTAGCAAAGAAGACTGCCTCGGAGCCTGAGATTGAGGAGAACCCTAGCGACAACGGAGTTTTTTACGATGACTATGGCAGCGCTGGCATTGCTTCGGAAGATCAGGCAAGTGCATTGTCAGACGACTATGTTTAAGTTAAGAGTCTGTTTCATAGAATTGAAGGCTTTCTAAGGGTTAATGGAGGATATCCAAGGTTTTGGGATGTATCTGCATGGGATACGGAATCATTTCTTGCTAATTTCAGGTATTACTTGAAGTATATCTCGGAATACTTCAGCTGAATGAATGAAAGTCTCTTTATTTGCATGATATTGGTACCACGTAAATGTATGTAATCAGAATGTGAAAAGCACATGCTTCAACTAATACCTGTCTAAAGGCCTAGAATAGTCTTGAAAATGAGCAGTCTTATCTAAGCACAGGAGGACATCTTCCATCAAACTTCAATTTAAAGTTAGTTTTTAATGTAATATTATCCAAACCTGAGGAAAATTGTACCAGCAAATTGTAATCTACGCTTCCTTTCATCTAACACCAGACATCTTCTTTCGAACACACAACAAATAGGTGTGACTAATTTTGTATATTAGAGTGGATTGCTAGCGAATTTTTTAGAGACAATGGCTGATTTAGTACAACCTAGAATCTCTACTCGAAGGTTCTTTGTCTATACTTGTGGCATGAGTGCCTATTGTGGAGAATCTAGGGATGTTAATTAAGGTTCTTTATTGGATTCTTACGCTTGTTTACTGAGAAATTCCCAGATAGCCTTCAATACTGAAGGGATATTGTTGAAAGATGTGAGCTTAGGCTTCAATATCAAAGAATTTCTATATAGTCTTTGGACAAAGATGTTGGTTCTGGTGTTAGAATCCACATCTCCAAGTGGGAGGCTAGAAAGACGAGTTGATAGATGTAAACTGATATGAAAGCGTGAGTTGAAAGTCAAATCACTACACTTTCCCAACAGCAAGAATACAAATACTTCGCTGGGAATACCAAACTACATGCCAGCTGCAGCGATGAGAAACAGATTCATTCCAATCTCTCTTGATAATAAGAATTAAAGCTTTATTGCACTTCAAATCGAATGCATGATAAACCAATTCAAATCGTAGCTTATGTTCTAGGCTTGCTTTTATATATTTGTGGCAACTGGAATGGAAGAGATGCCCAAAATAACAGCGGAGCGCCGAGGGACAAATGATTCAGTTTATACCACATGGAAGTTGGGATCCATGGCTCTGGGGCACTTGACTCTCATCTCTTACATTAAATCTATCCTAGGTATGCTATTCTGCACTCTGCCACGACTCATCTCGCCTTGAACCAGCCATAGTGAAAGAGCAGAAGACATACTAAGCGAAATAGGGCCGCATTGCAAAGGCGTTCTTATTAATGAAGCGAATGTTCCAACACCAAAACTTGAGGACACATTAGCATAGGAGATTTGATGCTGAAGTCAAGGCTAAGTTTTGGACGCCTGTATGTACGTCTAAGCATATTGGAAATAAGCTCAATGAAGACTCGTCGTTTTGTATGATCAAACTCTGAATTTGACCGGTACCTGAAGCTCACCGATACATCACATCATCTACTTCACGTGCGAGTTAAAACAGTGGGGCAACAAACGAATAATTCTGCTAAAATAGAATGGTAAAGCGGTGTAGCAAATGAAATATAGACTAACCATTTTAGGTTAAGTAGCGGCGGCATCAGCCTTGTTTAATTCAGCCTTGGAGAAATAAAAAGGTCTTGTACGCCCGAGTACTGCCATTGTTATAATTATTGAATCACCTCCACCAAATCACATCCTAGGCACGCCCGCTTCGTCCTCTCACATCCTACGGCGCATACAAAAGCTCATTTTGTATCATCCTACCCGCCGTTGGAAACCTCCCTCTCCTTGTGATATTACCTATTTTCTTCATTTTTGGCGCTATCCCTTCTTTATTGATCTGATCCTGCTCCTTGGTCTTCGTACTACCAAGTGCTACAAACAACGCCAACTGTAAAACACCTCAAAATCAATCCTTCGCACATTCATTCACAATTCGATTCGAACACCCAAGGCCATTCACATTGCGCATGATTGTCTATGCGATCGAGACACGGCTGCTTCCATTTCGTTGCACATAAATACTTTCCAACAAGCCTTGCGACGAGAAACCGTTTACTGATTCGACAATTACCTCTACGCTATACTCGAAACTCTCTTCTATTGATTCCATCTGCGCTTTCAGCCCCACGTATTGTTTATCGTTTGAGGAGAAACAAATCAATCAATATGATCGGCACCAATGGCGTTGCAACGCGTTCGAAGAGGAAGTCACATCCAACGGGGCCCGAGAGACCTCAGAAGCAACTCCGAGCCTTGAACGGAAAAGAGTCAACGGGTGTTAATACTCCAGAAATCGACCTTTCCGATGATGATTACGACATTGATGGACTGCAATTATTACCACCAAATGTATCACCAGATACAGCTGAATGGCAGGCCACTATTGAGCGGGTGGTGCGAAATGTAGTGTCGATCCGATTCTGCCAGACTTGCTCTTTTGACACAGACCCTGCACTAACCAGCGAAGCTACTGGCTTTGTGGTAGATGCAGAAAGGGGGTTAGTTTTCCCTGCTCAGATGGACGTGCTGTCTGTCTTTTAAGCTTTATTAATATGTCTGCAGATATATCTTGACCAATCGACATGTTGTTGGATCAGGACCTTTCTGGGGATATTGCGTTTTCGATAATCACGAAGAAGTTGATGCCTACCCGGTTTACCGTGACCCCGTTCACGATTTTGGCATATTACGATTCGACCCTAAAGCTATCAAATACATGCCTGTTACCGCTCTGGGACTGCGACCAGATCTTGCCAAGGTAGGATCGGAGATTAGAGTGGTTGGTAACGATGCTGGAGAGAAGCTTAGTATTTTATCCGGAGTCATCAGTAGGCTCGACAGAAATGCCCCCGAGTACGGTGACGGATACTGCGATTTCAATACCAACTATATACAAGCAGCAGCTGCAGCTAGTGGTGGAAGTTCTGGAAGTCCAGTCGTTAATGTACGTTCGAATATTCATACCTCCCAATTTTCTTACTCTTCAAATATTGATGTGCTGCTAGATTGATGGATACGCCGTTGCCCTACAAGCGGGTGGAAGAAGTGATGGTGCCGCAACTGATTATTTCTTGCCTCTCGATCGACCCTTGAGAGCTCTTCAATGCGTCCAAGCTGGTAAACCCATTACACGGGGAACAATTCAATGTCAATGGTTAATCAAGCCTTTTGATGAATGCCGGAGACTTGGTTTAACACCCGATTGGGAAGGTATTGTCCGAAAAGGATTTCCCAAGGAGACCGGTATGCTCGTCGCAGAAATCGTTCTTCCAGAAGGACCGTCACATAAATTGATTGAAGAAGGAGATCTTTTACTCAAGGTCAACGGTGAATTATTGACACAATTCATTCGTCTGGATGATATTCTTGATTCCAGTGTTGGTCAGACGGTAAGCTTCCTTATACAGCGTGGCGGAGAAAATATCGAAGTTGCGGTTGCTGTTGGAGATCTTCATATGATTACACCAGATCGTTTCGTCTCTGTTGCAGGAGGCAGCTTTCATGATTTGTCGTATCAGCAAGCACGTCTGTATGGTGTTGCCTGTAAAGGTGTCTTCATGTGTGAAGCTAGTGGATCATTTCGATTCGAAGGCACTGATAATGGCTGGATGATTCAAACTATTGATCATAAGAAGACACCTGATTTAGAAAGCTTCATTGAAGTCATGAAGAAAATTCCGGACCGAGAAAGGGTTGTAGTAACATACAAACATCTCCGAGATCTCCACACTCTAAATACCGGCATTCTCCAGATTGACCGCCATTGGTCAAGTAAGATGAGATTGGCCGTCAGAAATGACATCACTGGTCTTTGGGACTTTTCGGATTTAGCCGACGCTCTTCCACCCACAACACCTGTAGCTAGGTCTGCAAATTTCATACAACTGGAGAATTCACAGCATCCAGCGGTAGCGGACATTGTTCGAAGCTTCGTTCGAGTGCTATGCCACATGCCTGTCAAACTAGACGGCTACCCCCGGAACCGCAAGTGGGGCATGGGCGTTGTTATCGATGCTGAGAAAGGATTGGTTGTCATCTCTAGAGCTGTCGTTCCATATGATCTATGTGACATTTCGATCACAATCGCCGATTCCATCATTGTAGAAGGAAAGGTAGTATTCCTGCACCCTCTGCAAAATTATGCCATCATCCAATACGACCCGTCGCTGGTTCTTGCCCCTGTGCAAAGCGCAAGATTGAGTAATAAGCAGCCCTCCCAAGGAGCTTCAACATACTTCATTGGTTTCAACACTAACATGCGAATCGTCGTTGCTAAAACCACCATCACTGAAATCACTGCTGTTGCCATCCCTGCAAATGCTGCATCTCCAAGATATCGGGCTATCAATATTGATGCTATCACTGTTGACACAAGCCTGAGTGGTCAATGTGGAAGTGGTGTGCTTATCGGTGAAGATGGCGTTGTCCAAGCCTTGTGGTTGACTTATTTGGGAGAGAGATCTCCATCTAGCTCAAAGGATGTCGAATATTATCTTGGTCTTGCGACTCCTACACTCTTGCCTGTCATTAGAAAAATACAAAATGACGAGAAGCCTAAGTTACGCATGCTGAGCGTTGAGTTCAATACCATCCAAATGGCTCAAGCTCGTGTCATGGGTGTCTCCGAAGAATGGATTCGTAAGGTTGCTGAGGACAATCGATCCCGCCATCAACTTTTCATGGTACGAAAGCGCACCTTTGAGCGAAATAGTGAGTCTGGTGCTCTTTTGGAAGGAGATATCATTCTATCTCTCAATGGTAAAATCATTACTCGGGTCAATGAACTTGATGTCATGTACGACCATGAGGTTCTAGATGCAGTCATTGTCCGCGATTGTAAGGAAATGCACATTAAGCTTGACACTGTTTCAGCAGATGATCTGGAGACTGATCGAGCCGTTTCCTTCTGTGGAGCCATTCTACATCGCCCTCATCATGCTGTTCGCCAACAAATCTCTAAACTCCATAGTGAGGTCTACGTTGCGGCGAGAACAAGAGGATCGCCATCCTACCAGTACAACCTCACCCCAACAAACTTTGTGACCCATGTCAATGGGAAACCAACACCAGATTTGGAATCATTCTTGAAAGTGGTCATCGAGATTCCTGACAACACATGTACGTTTATGTTTTTTCTTCCTGCCAAATTGACAAATTACTAATATTGTTCTGAAGATTTTCGCATCAAGGTAGTAACCTTTGATAACGTTCCATGGGTCATCACAATGAAGAAAAATGATCACTATTTCCCCACTACAGAGTGGATTAAAGACCCTTCGGAAAAGAGTGGTTGGAAAAGAATCACCTATGAAATGGGTAATGCCGTGGAAGGTGAAGGCAAAGAAGGTATTGGCAGCGTTGTTGGCGATGACGTCGGAGATTTTGATGTTGCGGGAGGATCTGATGACCCTATGTCCTTCAAGTCAATGTTGTGAATACCACATATATGACTTGCAATTGCATAGGCAAGGCATGATTTCAGTGTGTATTTTAGTTGCTTATAGTGGGTTTTTATAGAGGTTAGCCAACCATCAGTGAGCGAACAAGTACAGCAGCATTGACATGTAATAGTCAATTGCTGCGAAGCTTTATGATAATTCTGGTATATGAGGCTGCGGGTTCACGCCTTCCGATGATTCTAGTCGCATTTGCAGATCTAGATATGGGGCGTTTTTGGATGATGGCCAATGATACCAAACCGATCAACAATCGGAGGATGAATAACAACAATTTCATTCATGTATATGTGCAATACACATTTTGTAGATATCAATGTACCGCGTTCACTTCCCTCTTTTTCTATATCCTTCGTCTTGCGTTGCTTTGCTTCTGTAAAGAAGCGGTCAAGTCACAGTGCATTAATGTATCAGTATCTTCCAATGACGCACCTGCTTTCCTCAAGACACGTATTGTCACCTCAAGTACCGCCCTCCAGGTCGAATATCCGCTCCTAGAGTTTGAGTCTATCGAGCACAAAGGCGTCAGCAGAATTCCCAATGCAAGCAATACTCAGGCAATGCATGTCAGACTTTGAATCTTGCTTCCGTATGTTGAATTGGCTTTTGTCCTGGGAATTTTCGCTTAAATGTTCGCTTAGCTTACACCCCACACGAAGTGTTTGCTCAATTTCAAGTTTATTGGGAGTCTGGGGGATTTATGGCTGTTGAAGTATATATCTATTCAAGTATATATCTATTGAAGTATATATCGATTGAAGTACATATCTATTGAAGTATATGTCAATCAAGGTATACTTCAAAGTCTTTTCATACTCTAACGAAGTCTAATATCTCAGCATATGTGGCCATATGATTAGGCTTTATTTCATCATTTCATGAGTCACGTCATCAACGAAGCTGCATCAGTGATGCATGAGACGGTCTCATACCAGTAGTTCTGGGGGTTTCGTTGAAGTGATTAGTTCCGCGGGACTACATGCAGTTACGTGATAATGGAGGGGCCACGAGAAAACGTCACTTGGAGAAGAAGGTATCAGAAACCGACAATGCTAGCCTATTCTGCATACTCGAAGTTTGTTAAGTGTTTCTGCTACTTCTACTACTTCTGCTACTTTTGCTACTATCTCGTAGGCTATATGACATGACATCTATATTCGAATAAACTGCCTCCAATCTTCGGGGGCTTTTCTGATCCGATCTAAGGTATGTGTTCATTGTTTCTAGCTTCTGCTTAAGAGTATTTTGTAGTCTAATATTCCATGTCTCCGAGCTTGCCAAGTTCAAGTTCCATCGACTTGCTCTGTATTCCTGTTTCCTGCGGATAAGCGTATGTTCCAGAATATGCTAGCTGTCGGCTGGTTTTTCCAGATTCTTTGGATTACTTCACGCATGCGATTTCATTCCTCCGCTGTCTAGTCTACGCATATCTATCCCGTCATTTGAAGCAGAGTTGGCGATTCTAGCGTCATCTTCATATCAGTCTATTGGAAATAGTCGCACTCGTTTTCGCATGCAGAATAGTAAGAGGTATAGTTGGAATCCATGCTTGAAAATCGTGGATCGTGCGAACATTTCTCTCGTTCGCCGTATGATCGATGATCTCCCGCTTGTTGTGGCATTCTCCTCAAACGAACTCTTTTGCTCAAAACTCTTCCCTTCCTCCTCTTTAACGTTTGCGCTTCGATTTTGAGTATATTGAAGCGAAGATACCATTGCCCCTAGAATGGCGCGACCTCCTATCGTTGTCTGCTTGATTGAGATGTGTCCGCTGAACTAGGAGCTCGCCTCTCCTGTAACTTTTCTTCCTTTCTTGATTTTCTGTAGGAATTAGATCTTGATCAGTATATTTTCGTACTTATATAGTCGCGAACTATCAAGTATTTCAGCCGCCAAGGGAGATAAACGTCTCATTATCATTATGCCTCGCTAGCCAATTGTTTTATTTTCGACGAAGGAAAAATAAGGTCTGCAATTGAAAAATGTGTTAAATTAGATAAAATATACAGAAAACATGGTCGATAAAAAAAAGTTGATCGTTGCAAAAAAAACCCTCCAAAAAACCAAATCGTCGTGAAAACTTTTCACACTGCGTGTGAATTGTTCTTTGATGATATGTGAATTGACAAGTCGGTGGGAAGGAGGTCCTTTTTAAACCCAAGATCAAGATTTAGAGTCGCAGATCTATACCAATCCACGTCACTAGTGAGCTTGGCGATGATTATCACAGCGTAGCGCTGTAGTCACGCACGAGCACGTGACAATGTAATTTTGTCACTAAAGAAGTCAAGCTAGTCAAGCTAGTATTAGCCCATCCTTCAAAGCAACGGTACTTGCGCGACTACCTCGAATTTCTAGACTTGGAATCACCTAGGACATGGATCTTCGGGAAGATGACACCCGAAAGAAAATTTCCATTTACATAGTCCAAACTCTAGAGAGCCTCATCCCCAGCCTCCCATTTTCAAATCAATGATTCCCATACCACCACATTAAACCAACCTCAGCGTCAATCACCACTAATCACCACCATACAGTAACCAACACCCAACCACATGAAATCATCCCTTCAAATCGTCAAACTAGACTAAAATAAAATAAGATGACATTCCCAACTCTAATTGAGACACCTATTTTTCCAATGCAGTAGTGATACCCGAAAACACACACCCCGTAGCCCTTCATCCCTGCAATCGCTTAAAAAACTTAATGTACCTAAAGCTACGTGGCACATTTGAGATTTGGATCCCCCTAACTGTGACTTTGTGTATAAGTCAATTGATACCCCGCACGAAACTTGAAAAGTGTTGGTTGTACCTTGTCAATTAATTATTCATTTTTCTCTTCTCTCGAATCTCGTTAGCGCCAACATCCCCGGAACTATACACCCGTATAAAAATCTTCGGAAAAAATTTATTCAGACACATCGACCCCCCTTTTACAAACCCAACTTACCTAATTCAGCTTCGCTTATTTTTCAGAACACCTCCTATAAATTAGTTCTGGAATTTATTCACATGGAACCTTACTGTCACCAACGTGAACTACAACTCTAGTTGTGAGTTTTCAATTTGTAAGTCTTCAATTTGTGATACTACTCTACTTATATAACAAAAACATAAATTCCTTTCCCCTTCCCTTGTTCTCGCATCCATCCAAAGTCTAGGAATATAATCAAAATCTACCAGGGTTTATCACAGGGCGCTATATTACAGAACCATGTATCTATCCCCGGTACATCATTCCTGAAACAACAAAAGTAAAATACAAAATCCTAGCTCAAGTCGAATCCAGTCATTGAATGTATACATTCGTTGACACTATGACTATTCCTTTCCAACTGGAAAAGATGGCTTCCACTTGCTCATTACATTTCGCTTGTGAGGAGCCAGTTCTTCCTCTGTGGGTTGTCTCAAAAGTCGAGCTTCTCTCAGAAGTCGAAGTTGCTCCTGTCTTGGCATGTTACTTGGAGCTGAAAATGTGCGTGACGGTTGTGTGAGTTCGGAGATAGTTTGTTGATAAGGTCTCTCATTATTAGCGATTAGCATTCCCTGCCTGGAAGGGGCTACTTGTGCCCCCGAGAACAATTCATCAGCTTGAGCTGACACCTGCGCAGGCATACGACTTGGAGTATCATTTGTAGATGGCAATTGCACAATTTTGGAAGGAGGACGTGCAGGATGCATGTGATCATTCTGAGAGATCCGGTTCGCGGGTGGTTGTATACTTGATGGCAAATATCTCCTCATACCAGTTCCTCCCTCCAGCAAGCCCATTTCATTTCCATTTCTTGATCGTTTGACAGGTCTTGAATTGTCTGATGATCGAGGTGCTCCTGCTACTGGTTGTGGCGAAGCGCTTGTCCTATCAGTAGACGTGTTAGAGGTTGGACTGTTTGCTTGGTCGCTTGAAGAATTGATAGCCTCAGAGCTTGACGCATGAATGGCCGGAGAAGCATGAATCTCCGGTTGCTGTTGGCTCTTGCGCTTCTCTCCACGAACTGTCGGTGGCTCAGGCGTTATCGATTGCCTAATCATACCCCACTCCGTAGCTTGCAGTTTGAAAAGGTCAAGTACATCAGCCCAAAGAGGCTCCCCTGTAATATTCGACGGCAGAGATCTTTCGTAAATGAGTAGATTGTTTCTAGCGTGTCTATCACCGATCTCTGCAACCTCCATTTTGAGCCCGATCGCATACTTCAAGGGAGTACTTTCATCAATGAAGGCCGTTTTCGTATACAACGACCAACTTCCTTTCACCTCTGTTCCATCGAGATCAATCTTGATTGTAGCACACATTAAAGTATGCGTGGCGCATGATGGGACATCATCCTTGGCCAATTGGGCTGTTTGCTCTGTTCCGCATGCAACCTTGATTCCTTCAATAAATTCCGATTTTGGGGCAAATTCCAACGACTTTATGGAGGAATAGCAAATCTTTTTGGTCGCTGCATAGTTTTTGAGGCTTTGTCGTTCGTCCGAGGAAGTTTCCACTGATAGAGAGATGACCTGTCGGAGTATTTCTCCTAAAGCCCTCTTCACTATAACCACACTGTCTGCATTCCTGAGCATGTACACTTTTGTCTCCGGTTTCGCCACATCAAGAGCTTCGATTCTAGCGTCCATGAAGTGATAAAGATTGTTACTATAAGAGTCATCAAACGTACCCACTTCTGGAAGTTCCGAAAAGAAAACAGTGTATGTGCCAGCAGCGACACCGAGGATTTGATCAATCGAGATGGACCTTTGCTGGTTTGATGGACCAGCCTCAGTTTCTTGTTCTTGCGAAGTCTTTTTCCCTGTGGCGCATGTTCTGTTCCCCATTTGTTGTGAATTTACTATGTATTGTTAGTCAAGGCATCCTGAAGCAAGTTTCCTTCGAGACATACCATTTTGTGGTTTTTTATTTCTTCTGGTGATCGCTGGTCGGGATGTGGTCGATGGGGGAGCTTGAGCTCTTGTGATTGGCGGTGGAGCTGACATTGTCGTCATCGATTGGGGGGCTTGAGCTCTTATAGTTGATGAGGAAGCTGGCATTATTGTGGTCGATGGGAGAGCTTGAGCTTTCATAGTTGATGAGGAAGTTGGCATTGTTGTGGTCGATGGGGGAGCTTCAACTCTTGTGATTGGCAATGGAGCTGGCATTGTCGTCATCGATGGGGGAGCTGGTCTTTCCGTAGTTGATGGAGGAGCTGGCATTGTCGTAGTTATTGAAAGGACTGGCCGTGCCAGAGATCGCGAGGAGCCCGGCAAACTGGATGGGCCCGCGGATGCAACAGCTAAAGATGTTCTTCTTGCTTGAATATCAGATCTGATGCTATTTCGAGGTTGTTGAAGATACTGTTCATTTTTCGGTTGCATAGCTTGTCCACTCAAAGTTGTTGGAGGGCCCATCATATGCTGAAAGCCAGTAGTCAATTCTACCCCCGTATTCTGGTAGACCATGGTAGGCGGTTGCATGCACCCTTGATTATTCAGCGGTATCAACGGCTGTTGAATCGGTACATTGTTATTAAAGAGAAGAGATGAATGGAGAGGAGTAACTCCATGCTCAAGTGTCGGTGTGATGTTGCCTCCCCTCTGCTGGCCTATATACCAGCTCTTGAACATTTCGGGCTCCATCGGTTTCGTTTCTCCAAGGGCGACACGTCGTTGAACAAAGTGTTGAAATTCGGCGTCCTGTTCTTGTGCCGATAGACTAGCAAATGATGATACGCCAGCGGTAGCCATTCCTTGGTATGCTTGTTGGTTATTGTTGACACCATTGACGTTGGTCTGATTGACGGGCATTTGAGGTTGTTGACCGCAATAAGCAGGAGTTCCTCCAAGGTGGAATCGAGCAGGCATTTGCTGGCTAATATCGTGTCCGTTATTATTTGGGGCACAAACAGGCATTGGAAATGATTGATCAAAGTTGATTGAAGGAAATTGAAATTGTCGAGAGATGCTCTGTTCCATACTCCTTGTATAGTTGCCCTGGATTTGAGTCTGTTGTTGCCCGAAATTGTAGGATGGATCTTGAGCCTGATGTTGATTACGATCGATAGGCCATTGAGGGACTTGATCACGGTTGATGATAGTTCCGTCAACACGGTAATGAGCAGGTATTTGCGGGTTGACGGTGTATCCGCTGTTGTTCGTATGATAGTCAGGGAACCTATCTCCTCCACGCAGATCTTGAAAAGCAGACAATGGAATGTGAGGGGATGGATTAATAAAATCAGCAGGCAGGTTTGACGCTCTAGGCACTATTAGTACCCTCTCACTGGCCAGCGTGTCCATGAGAGCTCTAAAAGGGCTATGGTTTGGCGGATAAGGTTGTTCGGTACCAGCACCCTGAGGTCCCTGTTGGTTGCCGTTGATGACGGCATTGTTGGTATTGTAGCCCGACATTGTAATGAAAAATGATATATAATGTACAGCTTCAAAGTGTTTGGTAATAGGATTATTTGTGTCGAATTGTTGTGATGAATATGTTGATGAAAGTTTTTTTGGAGTGTTGCGGCGGTTGTGTTGGGTTGTATGAATGAGTTTTGGTTCCAAGGGGGATAGAGTTTTTTATATACAGAAAGTGAGAGTATAGTCCGCTTATTAATCGGTAAAATAGACCTAGACTGGACTATCTAGGGCAAGAAAATCTGCGCAATAGAGCTCTCACGCCACAAGGAGATTCGGATTGCCGTAGCAGAATAACTCTCGAGGGCAATTCAATAGAAGATGAAGAGATAAAACAGCCAGCCGTACCTTTATGGAACTGCACAAGATACTCTCGAGCCAGTGGTACTTGTAACTCGTCCGAACTTTCAGATGTTGAATTCGTGGTGAATTAACATTGGTAAATCACTTTACGAGATAACAGCATTACGAAGAACAATCGTCTACAGTATTGAACTGACTGCACCACATTTGACTGAAAAAGAGTAATTTCACACCAAACCTTGGAAAGAGTAGGTAACCTTGGAACTTGAAGATATCTAGGTAGCTACCCAATCGAAAAGATGATGTTGAGACGAATGTGTAACACTGATCTCTCAATTTCGCTCCTGAAATGGGATACAAGTCTTCTTCTCTGAGATTCTAATTGCAAGCACCATCTAGATACAAATCCCTCGTTGATAACCTTCATCAGTACGATTCTAGCCCAAATACAAATTGAAAGAGCGTATATGAAAGTAGACAAATGTGATAGAATCTCGGTTTGTCGTCCTTTCTTTTGGATTCCCATCCATCTCTACTATCTATAATCTATTCTTGTAAGAGATTTTAAAATGAATCGCCTTTATGTATTCAGCTGGTTTATATAACTATACACATACTACAAATTCAAAGAAGATTTGGAGAACATGCATCAAAATGAATACGCAGTTTGACATTGATTCTCTATTCTTCATTACATATTGAGATCGTTATGTTCCTGTGTTTCCATTTTCCAGTGAAATCTGTCCATTTGTGTGCCTTCTCTAACCATGTGCCCTGTATATTTCCACCCTTCCTTCCTTCCTCTTCCATTTATGCATGTCCACAAACTCATTCCATCTCTTGAGTATTTGTGTCGGTATCAAAATTACAGCATTTATGTGTTTCAACAATCGGAACAATCAACTTTAGAAATTTACATTATTGTGTTCGCCTCGAAGTACACCAAACACCGCTGGCGGGCGCATTGGCAACACGAATTTACACCCTATATGTCCAGATCTGGCCGCTCCCTATTTTCCTGCAGAGCTTTCGCGACATCAAGCACAACTCTCGATAATCTATTCGTTTTCACAGCCAAGCATTGTATCAATTACAAGTTCTACCTACCTGCTGGCACAGATTTGGGGCGCAGGAATACAGTCCAAGATAAGTTGGGTTCACTGGTATCTTTTTTGCAATTCAATCTTTCAGGCAAGCTCTGCGATAGAATCAGAATATGGAACATTCTTTTCTGATTCGCAGATATGTTAATTTCTTTTCTTTAATAGTACCGACTTTCTTATTATCGAATCTCAATCCCTTCCTACGCATTCCTCCTTCTCTTCCTCGAGACGAACTGAGCAAAATTCAAAGCTTAGAATTTGGCTGTTCTATACTCTATACCAGAGGCAAGGGTACTACAAGAATCCAGGGCTGTATAGAGACTCATCACGAACTGAAGGGTTTAATTGTACTGAGAGCATATCCTTATTCTCGAATACAACGCATATACTAATTAAATGTCTCTTCACGTACGATTACTACAATTCTCATAGCGAGCAAGCTTTTTTCCTCAGGTCATTGGGCATAAACTATCATGAAATTCTTTGTGAGGGTCTACCTATCCACAGATATACGTAGTGTTCCGAAAGTCAACCCTCTCAGATTACAATCATTACACTTACACTTTCCCAACCCCAATCAACACAGCCAAACACTACACTTTCTCCTTGATTTTAATTTACCATGATTATAACAAGAAATCATCTCAGCCGATTAAAATGGCACATATAAATTATATTGATTTTGACATGTCGTTTAACCCCCGCATCGGAAAATTACAAGCGGGGCCCAGCATAAATGTCAAAATACGGGTACGCAGTGAGACGTCTTGTGCTCATTTGTTATTCCCGTAGCATCCGAAATATCAGGCCACCAGGGCTTTAATAATTACCAAAGATATCTCGTGACGCAAGATGAATCAAACAGAAAATAAGATTCTGTTTCACTCCCCAATTCTGTAGAATTTATTTGTGGCGGATTTATCATTCTAATCAACCATTAATGTTTGAAGGTACCTACTCAACATCATCCCTACTCTTGGCCTCCAAATTCGCTAACAAATTCTCGCGTATTGACCAATCAAAAAAGAGTGCCCCTCGAGATGTCGACGGCCAGATCATTATGTACTTCGGCGATAACATGGGTTACTTTGATGAATTGCTCTTTTATCAACTTGATCTTGTTTAATGTACCTTATTTACCTCGTAGAAACCATTTAATACATCTCGAATCGAGATCTTGAGGCTACAGTTAACAGTGAGTGCAGGGATTCGTTGCACTCTTCAAGATGACTAGAATCACAATTATTCAAGTGTTTGGAGTCTGCGAGAAAGAGATTGTACTGAGTATATTGACGGATTTTTTGTAAGATGCTGGAAGGTGTGTTTTTTTATTAAATTCTAGACTAGATCGTATAGTATTGCCTGGGTATGAAAGTGAATGTATCATACGAAGCGGAACAATTATAAATTTCTGAAAGGGGAAGGGGAGGAGGTGACAAGATCTTTCACTTTTGTATCTGCACTCCAATTTACACACCAGACACAAAGGATTTAAAACAAAACATGCAACCCGCACCCCAACACACTCTTTCAAGATTTCGAAATCTTAACTTCTTTGATATACCACTTTCGAGATATTGCATATATTTCAGCAGCTGTTAGTATACTTGCGAATCTTTCTCTTCCATACGCCTCTTCTATTTACAAAACGAATCCATCACTTCCTCGTATGGACACGCAGATGGAGAGGCATTGGATACGGTCTGCCCCACGATGCGCATTAATTCGAACCTCGACTCGAAACACATATCGCCGTAGCAGAATCATAAGATTGGCAGATATACCAGCGACATGAGGTACTCGCAGACTGTTCACTTCTCCTGAGGCTTTCTTCCAGACTTGTACACGGGACTACATTTTCGCAGAAGGTAAAAGAGAGTGGATAAGAGTAATGCAGGCTCTGCGTCGCCGTCACGGGATACCATGGTTCTCGAGTTGTGAAGTTGAGATATACATACATAAGATATTTCCGGGGTGTCGCGATTCCGGACTAAGTAAATAAGACTCAAGATCTCTTCCTACATTTCACACTACGGAATATCTTACGCCGTCACACCGAATCTGGAGATGCACTGGATACGCAGAATTCTATCGAGCTGAGGATTTAGGATGGTAGGTGAACAAGTGAAAATCGCAATGCATGCTAACAACGCGAGGAGATTCTGCAGATATCCAGGATTATATCGAGGTTACGATTTATACACATCTCACCAGCTTCCAGCGCGTGGATTCACAATAACTACATCGAGCACATATGGTCACCTATCCAGACCCCCAACAGATTCAGAGTTTGGAAAAGCCATCAAGAAGAAGATCTCAGGGAATGTATTGGCATACGAGAGAGGTATTTCGAGAACAAAGTCGAGACCGAGACTGAGGCGGAAATCTGACGGCGGTTAAGCATGTTGCGTATTCTCGAATTTAATCTTCATAGATGGACGAATGTGTGATCAAGAGAGGTGTGAAGGATACGTTGATATTGTGATTATAAGTGTGCAGATGGTAACTCAAATCGAAGGTCGAATATTATCTACGATTCGTGAGAGTTAAGTAAAGGGTATTACCGAAGATGAATCTTGGGGTGTATTGTTGAGAGTTATACTTGGTTTATATTCTCAAAAGATAGATTGTCGAGGGAAATATTGAATAGGAGGAGAGAAGAGAAAGGGAGTAAGGAGAGAGGGATCACGGGAGGAGGAGGAGTGATAGGTATGGCTGATTCAAGTTTGTAAAGGTTTGCCTCTACAATCACCGTGTCACTGCACCATGGCATAACAATCACTTCATCCAAACCTGGGCACATACTCCTTCCTATCCCACACATGATGATTTAAATCACTTCGCGTATATTTTCGACATTTCAGTGCAGAGGAAATGGTACTTTTGCTCAGACTCTAGAGTGGTACTCGCATTGCGTGGCTTGGGTGATACAGCTTGGAATCATGAACCAAGGATCGAGATAGGTTGAGCTGTGAATCGTGAGATGATGGCTGATGATTGATTATTGAGTAATTTAGACTACCTAGTACCTAGGTCCTACGATTATTCGTATCCAGATAGACAATACCTAGTATGTGACCCCATTCCGCTCGATTTTTACTTTCATTCAAATCGTTCACATGTATTTTGATGAATCATCTCTCCATGAACGATCATTCCACAAGATAAATCATGCGTGACTTCTCCCTTTTCTTAAGCCTGTAAGTTGGATTGATTCTTGTAAGTTGAAGAAGAAAGAAGAAAAGTATGAAGCCTATTTACCTAGGTACTCATTGCGAGCACCGTCCCCAAAGGCATACAATCTATTGGAGTTTATAGTCAGATCAAAACAAATCAGATCAAATCACATCAAATGATCCTCTAGATTCTGATGCAGTTCTATACTTTTTTAATTATCGATCTTTGAATACTTTGCGGACTTTCAATATGTAGGTATGTGTGTGTGTATTGTTTTAATTTATTGATTTTGATTTCATGGTTTAAGGATTCTTATTTTGCGGATTCTTATTTTGCGGATTCTTATTTCGCGGATTCTTATTTCGCGGATTCTTATTTCGCGTATTCTGATGTATATTCATGTATCTATGTATCTATGTATCTATGTATCTATGTATCTATGTATCTCTGTATCTCTGTATCTATGTATCTATGTATCTATGTATCTATGTATATACACACAAACCGTACATAGATATCTACATCTCAACACCCATCCCAATCCATCCACCCCATTCCTAAACTATCCCTCCTCCCTCCTCCCTCCTCCCTCACCCCTCATCCACAAGCTCACCAACTCACACCAATCCAAGTCTATCCAAGTCTCTCCACCTCCCCATCTCACACAACCCTTACTTCACACTCTCCCACCACTCTTAACTTCCCCCCAGGTATCAAAAAATTAATCCTCTTCCTGCCATATATCACTATAACATACTCAATCAATAGATCTGGTGATCTCCTCTGCTTTAATAAAGTTCTCCTTTTTCGTCTCGGGTTATTATGTGAGCGAGTAGGTACCTAGGTATCCGCTTTCAATTTCTCTCTGTAGAAGTTTCTTTGTCTAATCATCGTAATTCCAGATGTTGAGTTTTCACTCACTCTCACTTATTCTCACTCAATACCTAAATACATTTCCCCAGTATATCGTCTATTTTTATTACACATCACCTATACACAAAATCATAATCATCACTCCCCTTTTATAACCCCCTCCCCCTCCTCTCCCCTCTCCTTCCCTACTCTCTCAAACCCAACCCCCTACTACAGACCTTCCACATCCTACAGCCCATTCTCCACCATATATCCATCAATTCTGTCCCTCTCCCTCTCCCCCTCCCCCTCCCAATTCTCCAACTCGCTATTTAGAGTAAGATCCCACACAAATAAACGCAACCCCCTCTCCATTACCTCTCGCCCTCCCAGATTTCCTCTTGTTTCCCTTTATTCCACAGTACTTATATCATACTCCCTCTCCCATGCTTTAATTACTACACTATACCACCCAGCTAGATCAGCTAGATCAGCGAGCTTTCATCCGCATGCACATAATAAATCTTCGCACCGTAATTACCATTCTATCATTCACTCAAGGCTCAAGCTGATTCAATCACATCAATCTATACACTCATACACTCACTAATACACTCATCCACACACACACCACGACCAAAATCACCAAATAAATCTCAAAAGAAATCTTAAAAAAAGTAAACAACTAAATTTACAAGATTATTTGTTCTAAAGCGTGTCTCATATGTATGTATGTACGAGGTATGCGATATGCTCATTTCATTCATTCATCCCAATCATTCATCCAGTCATCCATTCCATGAAACATCCTCGAATTCGCGTAGCATATTTTTCTTCTCGCCTTATTCAGCACTTCAATGAAAAATATAACCCTAATATGTATGCCAATCCATTCATTCATCCATCCTTATCCCAAGGGGTATCTGGAAACGAAGCAATTCAAAAGCCAATCAATCAAATTAATAAAACAAACGTGAGTAATGAAGTCGAACCAGAACCAAAACTTCCAGACCATGCTACCAAACGAATTCCTTTTATTTGTTCCAAATCATATCCACGAACCAATGCACCCACTCCATTTAATCACCAGAATCCTCTCCAATCATATTTCTTTCATCTTATTTATTAAACCTTCCCCATAACATCCACGTCATTTCTCCTAATTCATCTCTAGAAAAATAATACTCAGCAAATAACAAAAAGTCGGAGTGTACTATCATCAGAATAGTAATACCATCGAACAAGTGCCCATGAAATTTAAATTAGTGTGTCTTCTTTCTTGGCCTCTCCCTCTCTTGACCCTCTGCTATGTTGAAACGCTCCTTGTGAATAGCAAATTCTTTCATGGCTTGATCATGACTTGCCATCGCCGCGACCCAGTGACTCATAACTGCTCCATCTTCCTTGAGACCACGTCGGTAGATGTCGAGACCCTGGGGATTTTCCCAACGATTTGATCCCAGCCCATCGTTTTGATTCTTGCGTGCAAGGAGATGTAGCAACATACGCTTGGCAAAAACATCCCAGTCACCCATGTAAGCTGTGAATGACGATAAATATATACCTTGTGACAAAGATGTGCTCGATTCGTGAGTATATTTCGGGACAGCGGGTGGTTTTGGTAAGTTCAGCGAAGAAAGAAGATCTTGAATGTTCATGTCATTAAATTCGACTCCCAGGCCTTCTGCGTCAATTGGAGATTGTGATGGGGCTGCAGATCTCTTGAGTTGGTCGGTGTTGATCTTCAGTCCAACATTAGCCTTTGGCGGTGAAGCCGGTGTTGACTGGGCTGCTGGCGGTGCAGCTGGTGGAGATGCAGCTTGTGGCGGAGGAGCTGGTGTTGCTGGGGGAGGAGAATCGACATCCATTGCATCTGGACTAGCCGGAGGCTTTGGGGGTTTGGGGTTTCTACCAGTAAAGAGCGGTTTGTCGTCTGCGCTGTCATCTTCAATAACCACCGCAGCAGAACCAACAGTGGGCTTAGCGATAGGCACTCTTGGTCTCCGAGACCCAATTCGTGTAGGAACAGTAGGCTTAGTAGGCGATGGAATTGACGGAGGAGCAAATGTTTGAGGCTTGAATTTTTCTGCCCAGTCCTCTGGAGAGAATTTAGTACCGCCAGGGGATTCGATTGGTGTATCCGAATTGACTCTTGATGCCGGGAAAGGTTTCGAATCCGCTGAGCGGCTCTTGACGGGAGATCGACCTCTTGGTGGCCGACTTACTGACTGAGCACGGACATGGGAGGAAACCGGGATCTGAGTACTCTTACGTTCTGGTACAAAATAATCACCACCAGCTTCAAACTTTCCATGCCACTCTTCCGAGGAAAATGTAGTATTGATCTTTGGCCGAGTTGGAGAGAATGTTTCATCATCCAGTTTCATAGAGAAGCTATCATGAGAATTACTGTTAGCATGGGCATTTAATTTATCCAACAACAAAGAATTCAAACGCGAATCGCCAACTGAAAATGCAGATTGAGATTTAGTGACAAAACTTGGCCTCTTAGCAAAGTTACTCGTCTCAGCTGGCGTCGACTTGAACGAATATGTAGCCTTATCATTGTGGACCTGGTGGTTAATACTCTTGGTTGGCTTTACATGACCATTTTGACGAGAATTCTGAGCCCGTTCCTTGTTGGTTACCAATCGGTCGACGAGATTGTGTTGAGCAGCCTCAAAAGAATTTAGTTTGTTCGCAGACCCAACGCTGTTGCGATGCAATGTGTCTTTATCTCCAGGTTGAGACCCTTCTAAAGGACGAGAAGAACCTCCACTAAGAGGTGATGCAGCGGGACGCACTCTTGCAGTAGTAAAAGAACCAGGGTACTTTTCTTTGTATGCATCCTGCATGTTCTTGGAGTTGAAAAGGGGTGGACGCGAAGGGGTTCCAGGGAATGATGCATGCTTGATATGATGGAGCGGCTCCTTGGAGTCAGAAGCAGTGTACTTAGAAGATGTATCATACATTGATGGTTGTGGTTTAGGCTCTTCCTGGGCTGGAGTTTCATCTGTAACGAGGTTAGCAACCGAGGGTCGTTATAGGCTGAGATCGTTCATCTTTATTCAAAGCCTCAGAACCAGACTCACTTTGATTTGATGTTCCTGGAGGAACAGCATCTGGCTGCTTTTGCTCTTGAGCGGGTGCAGGTTTCCTAGGCTTGGCAAATACCCGTGGCTTCTGAGGATTGATCTCTGGGCCATTACCGGAATCCGATGAATCAGGGGAGGATGCAAATGTATGTGTGGTCTTGGGAGGGCTACTCTTTGGAGTACCATTTGGACGTGGGGAGGGTAAATTTGAATCAGATCCAGCACGTGGGACAGGCTCTCTACTTTTTGGTTCAGCAACATTCTCTCGAGTACTCTTCGACCTTCCTATATTGGCTGCGTCAAATGGATCAAACTTCTCTCCTCCGGCACTGGCATATGGTGTACTGATACGCGGCTCATATGGTGACTCTTCTTCGGTCCTAAATTGTCGCAAAGGATCATTCGTCTTCGCCGATGGACGGGTATTATGATTGACCGGTGGAGCATCAGGTGGAGTATCCTCCTTCTCACGTTCCCGCTCGAATGATGGAGACTCTCTTGGCGGCGGTGGTGGCGGCATGTTTCTATTGACACGGGAAGTAGAGTAATTGCCCTTTCCTGCAGATGGCTCATCCGCCCCCGGATTGCTAGGCATGAAACCATTTCTTTTTGGTGTAGGAGGTGGAGGGTTGCTTGGTTTTCGTGGAGGGTCAGGTATATAGTCGTCGAATCCTGGCTTGGCTCTTGGAGGTGCATTGAAGCCCCTGAAGCTACTCTCTTCGCGACTTGGTTGAGAGGTGTACTCTTTGGGTGCTGCTTTTGGTGTATTCCATGTCGGACCTGAACCAGTTCTGTAACCAGACGATGGTGTCTTCTGGTGACCCTTCATGCTCTCCCATGCATTGAACGTACTTTTCCTCGCCTCGGGCCCTTCTTGTGCCGCTGCGCTGGCTGATTGTTTCGGTGTTGTGAACGTCGAATATCTCGCAGCACCAGCAGATTGTGGGGGAGGATTTCTGTTAGGTCGATATGGCGGCGGTTTGGGCGGACGAGGGAATTCGGAGCCATAATTTGAATAAGGATTTCCTTTTGTAGATCTGAAAGCTGAAGCTGATGTGTATCTGAACCTCGATCGAGCATCGTCGTATCTTTGTCGCTCTGACGGATCTGTGAGAACTTCGTGTGCGGATTGAATGGCTTGAAATTTGGCAGTAATGTCGCTTTCCTTTCCTAAATTTCTATCTGGATGGTACACGAGAGCTGTCAAGAGAAAAAAAGGTTAGCTTTGAGCGCGGGGAAGGCCAAGGTGGAGGGTTGTGTACCAAGTTTCCTGAATTGTTTCTTAATCTCATTTATCGAAGCACTTGAATCAATCTCGAGATCAGCATAGTAATCCCGATCGAAATCTGCCTTCACCATTTTTGAAGGGGCGGTTCCGACCAGATTCAGTTGCAAAGCTCAGAACGTATGTGGAAAAGTTTCTGGTATTTTCCAAGTCGAAACAACGGACTGGATTGTTGGACCGGGTGGCAGACAATGATTTATTGGTTACACTGAATAATCCATTCAGAAATTGGGGCTTAGAATTTGAGAAGACTTCTGGAGTTTTGGTTGTGATAGCGAAAGGAAGTGGAAAAGATCCTGTGTTGGCCCAGCTACCCTGTTTATTTAAATTGGCCAGGACCTAATAAATGTCGAGGTGGGCTGTATGTATAAATTCGTGCGCAACTTATCCCGCAATACTGTTCAGTAGATAAGAAAGTATATTTGGATATCCAGGTGATGTTGAAGTTAAAATGAAAGGAAGGGACGGGCGTATGTATCACACCGTCGAAATTGGCAGCAAAACGGTAGTAAGAGGGACTTTCTTTGGCTTGTGATACCTACCTAGGTCTTTTGAGGCAAAGGTAAAGGTTAGAGGTAGAGAGAGGTAAAGGCAGCGGCAGAGGTAGAGGTGATAGTCAAAAGCACTAGGTGGGATTTGTTTACAGGTAAAAGGTGGAGGGAGGCGGCTAAATAATCGCCGATGATCCACGGACCAAGACCCTGAAAACAGTGATTCCTTTCGTAGGTTGGTACTTCTTTTTACCTGTCATTGATATCATATCATTTCTGGATCCAGTTGATTTGAATAATTCACAAATCCCCAAATTGTATATATACCTACCTAGGTATTTCCAAGGTTGGTTATCAAAGCTGGTGAATATATACATTAACCCTATTGAATTACCTAGCATATCATTTGAGCTTTATTTGGTCATAGGTAGCGATCAGATGATTACCAGGCACTTTACATCGCTCTACTAAGTTATAAGTATCTCATTGATCAAGAGACAACATATACGGCCGTGGGATGGAAGTATATTCAACTCTACCGAACGAGCTTCTTTTCCCCTTGAATTACAAAACTACATTTCCTACGATACATTCGAGCCGTATCACATCAGATCAGAGATTCCAATGCGCGCGCTATTCAGCAAATATACTGGTACACATCCATCCAATGAACACAACAAAATCCCACTTCAATCTTGACGTTACAGAAACACCTCAAAAATGACGTAGAGACAGCATCTAGAACAAGATACATATCGTACATACGAGAAAGATGTCACCACCGATGATCCATATGGGAAGCATGAAAGCAGTGACCATTCTGAACTGCAGTAGTAGACATCCGGATGCAGATGCAGATGCAGATCTCGTGGGACCCAGGTCCAGTGGTGAGAAGAAGTATATTGAGATTCATGGAAACAAAACAAATTTCCGATACAAATGATACCACTGAGATCGTCTCTCCAGTTCTTCGTCTCTCTGCGTATGTTCCTTGCTGCACTAACTGCTCATTTCTGGTACAACCTAGATTTCTATTCGCATGGATATCAATTTCACATATAACTACCTACTTTTTCTCCATGATCGGTGAACGAATGTAGAAGGCGGTCAGTCTATCAATCTGTCAGCTGAGGATCTTTGGTCGGTAGGCAGGAACGAGACATTGTATGACGACTTCTTACGAGGCATGATAATTACACAAAAATCCGAATAACCTCAATTATTATACCTATGTGTGCACGAGGTCCTGCTACAGATTTCCTTTAAGAAAGCTCACCAGACGGGATAAAGTTCATATATTACTATGCTATTACAGTTGCAAGTCATCAGTGAAAGAAAGAACCTCAAAGACATAAACCACATCATCACACTTGTAAATCACCAGAGTAATATCCACATAAAATTATATATTTTACTTGTTCATATTCCATTGTTTGGTTGTACTTCGGTACAAGTTACTCCAATCCTTTGCGAGAACGATTAATTTTCGCTTCATTTATTGCTTGTCCCCCCCAAACTCCTGTTGAATCAAAACCATACTCCATCGCCAATCCATGATAAGCCTCGTCATGACTCTAACGTAATCAAGCAACAGAATTCTGTCATCCAGAATTCAAATCATCCAGAAACCATAACATTTCTTGCATAATTCACCATACATACTCAATGCGTGATAAGATCCATGCCCTTCCGCTATGATCTTGAGCAATAGCTGAGACCCTGGGTTCTCTTACTGAGATGCGCAGCTTAAAACGAGGGATCATAACTCCATCCACCTTGCCTTCGCACACGATCTCTCCCTTCCAAATCCTTGCGCACCTCCTCTTCCGTAAGGCGATCAGATCCACTCCAATTGGCACTAGATGTCCTAGCTCTAAATTTGTGGAATCGATCCTTGCTTTTATCGAACACTTCTTCCATGTTCAAGGCTTGAGGTCGTCCGAAAATCTTAGATGGATCAATAGTTTCCTGGAGTGCCAATTGTTTGCGAATCTCAGGAGAATCTGTCCAGCCGAGCCCTTGAAATGCCTTCTTCTCTTTCTCGTCATCTTCATCATCTTCGTCTTCGCTATCACTAGGTATTTCGGGAAGAACAATGTTCTCTCCATTCTCGTATCGTGGTGATGATTTTGCTGCAGATTTTGCCGCCTTCGCTGAGGCATGACTTACATTACGTGCGGGTGTTTTGTATGACTGTCCATTTGAGCTTGATGCAAATGGAATGGCTCCCTTGGAAACCTGAGTCATATCCATGGGATTACCAATCTTATTCTGGTGTTGTGAAACAATAGTAGACCTTTGTAGATTAGCAGGCGGTGGAGCATGAGCATATCCGCTTGCAAATAACGACTTTGTGGGAATCTCCTATCTTTAATTAGTATGAAAAATTGAACTGATTATGAATATAGGCTTACCTTTGGACGAATACTGGATTGACGAATTGGGGGAGCAGTCATTTTGGGATGAGACTCCGTCAATTCATCTTCTTCATCAAGATACTCGTTGGTCCGTTGGCGTTTGGTGCGGGGGTCACCGTGAATTGAAGGAGCACTTCGCTGAACTGGTGGACGAGCAATCTCTTCATTGTTCTCTAGCAAAGGTCTCTTTGGTGGTACTTTGGCGGTGTTCATACGGGTAGCTTTTGCTTGCCCGCCTAAGTCATTTCTTTGAAGTGGAACTGGTGGCAATGACTTCTCAAGCCATTGATCGGTATTTTGTTGAGGTCGAATAGCTGGCGGAGGAGCTCTCTTCTGCTTCGCCCTTTCGATGGCCCTTTTATTGGCTTCGCTAAGACTGATTTCCTTCTGCTGCTCCCGTTGACGCTCTTGGTCACGCTTGACAGTTAGCTCATTCTGTCGCCTTTGCTCTTCCTTTGTAGCAGCTCGCTGGCGCTCCATCTCCAACTTCGCATCCCTTCTTTGTTGAGCAGCAAGTTCATCAGCCTCTTTCTTTCGTGCGGCTGCTTCTAGGGCTTTGTTCGCTTGCGCCTTGAAGCTGTTATTCGAAGATTTGCTTTGTAGCGAACTAGAGCTGGCTTTGTTTCGTAGGTGTCCGCCTTGTGAAGATTGTAAGGACTGTTCCAAGGTTGCTGCAAGTGTTGCATTAGATGGGTGATATTGCTGACCGCGTGAGGAGCCAGTGTCGACACGTATCACAGTCGCTGGTGCCTTGGCTTTGGGAGCGGTGTCTTTCACTGGTCTTAATGGGCGTTTAGCCTGTGGTCGCCCAATCTGTGACTTTGGTCTTGGAATAGAAGGCGGTGGCATTGATGCTGGTGCATCAGTCATATCGGTATCCTTACCGGAAGACGGATTTGTGGATGAAGCTGTAGTTGCTATGGCCTCTGCTTCCGATTGAGCTTTCGTTCTTCGTGGACTACCTCGAGTTGCCTTTGGCACTTCAACTTGACTCGCCTTGGCCAATTTTTCTTGTTCTTTCCGGGAGATTACTTCCCTCTGCATGGCTGCGGCTCGCTCTTGCTCTTGATGATAAACACGTGCGTCCTCTTTGACCTTCATGCGTGCCTTCTCTAATTGGTCATTCATCTTTTGCGCTTCTTTGGCTTCTCTAGCTTCTCTAGCTTCTCTAGCCTCTCTAGCCTCTCTAGCGGCCTCTTCTTTACGTTTCTCTTCCTTTTCGGTAGAAGCTCTAGTTTTGCGGGTGGTAGCTTTGACAGGACTTTGCATACGTTTGGGGAGTGAATCATTGAAATGCATATCCATTTTCGGATACAAGACTTCAACATCGCTGTTCTCATTCTTAAGTACATCTTCAAAGGAAGGCACACTGTTCTGGTAAATTCTTGTAGATGATGATAGAGTTTCAATTTTTGCTTCAGCACTTGCAGCTGCGCTACTTGCAAATAAAGTCTTTCCTGATTTCAAAATTGAAGAGAATTTGTCTTTCGCAACCTTCAACGGGCTTCCCCTAAGAGTCCTGGGTGGAGATTTTGGAGGAGTTGTAGAATCCTCATCAATTGCATTGATGGGAAGATTTGGGTTGGAGACCGACATCAATTTGTTAGGACTTTGTGGCCCAACGGCTCTCTTAGGCGAGGAGATAAATGAAGTCGAGATAGATTTAGTTAGACCTCTTACATTGGCTTCACGGGTTGGAGATGTTTGCCTTTCTTCATCTCCGTTTTCGGGAACGATGAATTCTGCTCCACTGACAGTTTCTTTGCCACGCACGCTCTCCATCACATCTGCAGTGTGATTTTTGGCAATGGTTGGGCGGGGACTGAAAATCGACTTTCCATGCAACGCTGTTGTTGGAGGTCCAATCCAGCTATCCTCATCTTCAGGGAAGGCACCTGGAGTCGCGAAAGGCTTGTCTTTTGATGATGGTGATGCTTCCTCTGGTCTATGTTGAGGCGTTGGAGGTTGATTCGCTTGTATCGACTGGCGTGTGGGTATTATGCCACCCACAAGAGATTTCGAGGCAGGTCTGGTTGTGGGCTGAGACTGACCAAGCATACTGATCTGGTCCTGAAGGCGTTGTGTCGACGTTTTATTGTGGATACGTGCTAGTAATGTTTCGGCTTCGGATTCTTCCCGTCCAGTCGGCTCAAGCATTTCATCAACGTCCATTTCGTCTTCGTTTCTGTTTGCGAGATCTTCTTTGACGTTGCCCAGACTCTTTCCGCCCGTAGGCCGACCATAATGACTTGTACGCGAAGTACGATGCCCGAGACTTTTCTTGGATAAATCTCGCGCAGGTAGAGAAGCAAAATTCAAACTGCTTTTGCGGAAAATAGGGCGTATGGGGCTTGATCCCTCGGAAGCAGATTGAGCATCAGGAATATCATCCATCTGCTCGTCCTCATCTTGAAGTTCATCTTGAGGGGCTAATGGTGAAGACTGTGGCTCTACCGAAGGCTCTTTGAAAGGAGATTCGGCTCTTGCGGGAGATCTAGATGGAGATTTCTGTAGTAGACGCTTTTCCGGTGAGGAATGAGCCGAGCTCTGGTCATGAGGCTGTAACTTGAGATTTGGATACTCGACTTCTCCCATGACCTGATCTCCGTTCGTTGGCTCCCTGTCTTGTTCTTCATCTTCAACTTGCTGAGCTTCTGTCCCTATTTCTGTTTGTGCTTCTACCTCAATGGTGGGCGCTATTGGCGAACCTTCTTGTGCAGATTGAAACGAAACCTCGACAGTTCGTTGCTCTTCAGACTCTAAATTTGCGACTGGACTCTCTTCGACGGGCGCTATCTTGTCCTCTGGCCTATCTTCTTCATTCTCTATATTACCTGCATTGCTTGCAATCTCTTCATTGTCTTCCTTCTCGACTGTATCTTCCCGGGGTATGAATTGTCGGGGTGGGCTCGTTGCGAATGGTTCTGGGTCGGTAGGTTGAGTATTAGGTTGCGTCGCTTCCTCAAGCTGGCTTCCGTAATAACCAGAATCAAGTGCGTTGATAAAAGATTTGCGGTGAACACTGCTCTGCGCAGTGCCAGAGCTAGATGGACGATGTGAAGGTGTAGGTTGCGAAGGTGAGGGTTGCGGTTGAGTAGGTTCCTCGTGGATTTCTGCCGGGGCGTCCTCTGCTACTCGGAACTTTGGGGGTGATCGCTCATGATGGGCTTGTTTGAATGGACTTGGGGCTCCATGCGGTGTTGCCGAAAAGACATCGGATAATGGCTGCTTGATATTAGTATAGATCGCTACATACATTTGATAGACATACTGCGCGCACTTCCAATTGATTCAGTTTCCTGGCTGTTCTAGGTGTCTTCCCACGTAATTTCCCCGGCGTTTTAAATATTTCGGCAACGTTCCTAAAGGACATAAGGTCAGCTCGTGCCCAATGTCGCAGGTTTGTTTACATACACTTGATTCTTGTTGAATATTTCTGCCATATGTTCGTTCAGCCAGTCAATCTCATTCCTGGCAGCAAATGTAAACTCCTCTGCCTCTGCTGCCGCAAGCTGCAGCGCGTTCGATCGCTCCTCTGCTATCCATCCTTTCGACCCTACTTGCAATCGTTTGTTTGGTCGCATTGCCGCCATTTTTTCTGTTGTTCAAAACAGCGCGTCGTGTTATGAAGTACCGAATAATTTGACGTGATTAATTATTTGGAAGATGGCAAGATCATTTCTTTGTAGGCTGTTAGCATTAATTGAAGGCTGGGCGATTTGCGTTGTGGTGGTCATGAGAGTATGAGCTGAAGTCTTAAAATTCGTAAACTTATTAGTGATGCTGTATGATTGTTTTGGTTGCCCCCACGCGTCAACGGCTCATCCCTAAATTCTGAATCACATGACTGTTTCACGACACTACCTCATCCCAATAAATTGTATCTTTTTGAGTCTGCAAGAAAATCGTAGTATCGGGTTTCTTTTATAGAAAAGTTCGCCGACAGTATAGAGTCTCTTTACTAAACTAGGCAAAACATATAATTATATGGGTAGTCTCATGTTATAATATGAGACTGATTGTATGATACGGATTGGAACAATCATAAGGTCTCCAGCTGTCTTTCATACATCTGCACTCCCAGACACAAGGGCTCTAAGACAACGCGGGCGCCAGCTTGCCCTCGATAATAATCCAGCCACAAATAAAGCCATGAGAGTTTATAGTGCTCAATAAAGTCTGACTCTTCAATCATAATCCAATTTAAAGTTTCAATTCTTCCAATTGAAATGGAACAATTGCATTGTTGAATGGTTTCGCAAGCGGTCAATTCCGGCTTGTTTCGAATAGCCGCGGGAAACAACAACAGGACTGACTACCACGTTTCTTCTGTTTATGAAAAGAGTCAAATGGATTGAAACCTTAGCTTACATGTTGATGAAGAAAGACATTTCCAATTCTATTTACCAACATAATGATTTGCACCAAAGTTTCCAACATTTCTAGGTTATTAGGCCTAAGACTGAATCAAAATGCGGTTGCCAGGAGAGCATTCACAGCTTCGACTTCCCTAAGAGCCAACACACTGATGGAAACAAGTGGATTTTCAGACACACAACTGGAGGTTCGGGAAGCCATTGCCAAAATTTGCTCAAAATATCCTGATGTAAGTTATTCCGGTTCAAACTGCCATAACTTGTGACTGAATATGTCAGGAATATTGGGCAAAGCGTGATGAAACTGGGGAGTATCCTCACGATTTACATCGTGATCTATCAAAGGGTGGATGGATCGGAATTGCCCTTCCGGAAGAACTTGGAGGATCGGGTCTTGGAATCTCAGAAGCCACGATGCTTTTGCAGACCATATCTGAGAGCGGTGGAGGCATGGCTGGTGCCCAAAGTATACATGCAAGTTCGTCTGACCCAAATATACTGGGATTCTATTCCGCTGAGAATTCCCCACTACTTTGGTGATCATACGTGAACCGCAGCCTTCTCTCGTTCAACGATCTCAAACAATTTTGTGGTTTCAGTAAGGCAAAACATTGCAATACTAATCCGTATACATCAGACGTTTATGCTACCCAGCCTGTCGCAAAATTTGCGACGGCCTCGCAACGTCAAAGAATGTTACCCAAATTGATCGACGGTACCTGGAGAGTGTGTTTTGGAGTCACCGAACCCAACACTGGTTTGGACACTCTCAAGCTCAGGACCCGAGCTACGCGTGAAGGCGATACTTACAAAATATCGGGCCAGAAAATATGGATTTCCTCAGCACAGGTCGCGACAAAGATGGTGCTGCTAGCTAGAACTACTCCATTGGAAGAAGTGACGAAGCCTTCTGAAGGTTTATCCCTTTTCTTCATCGATTTCGATCCTAAACAGCCCGGTCTCGAACTCAAGAAAATCAAAAAGATGGGCGGGCGTGCCATTGATGCAAACGAAGTTTTCTTCGACAATTACGTTGTTAATAGTGATTCATTAATTGGCAAAGAAGGGCAAGGTTTCAAAATTGTACTCCATGGCATGAACGCTGAACGATGTCTTTTAGCGGGCGAAGCACTAGGTCTCGGGTATGCTGCCCTGTACCGGGCTTCCCAGTATGCAAAAGAAAGAATCGTTTTCGGCAGGCCTATAGGTATGAATCTAGGTATTCAGCATCCATTGGCCGACGCATACATGCACCTTGAAGCCGCAAAGTTAGCAACTTATCATGCTGCGAAATTGTATGATAGCTCGACGACGGATGAGACAATAACCCAGGCAGCTGTTGGTGTTGCGTGCAACAGTGCAAAGTATCTAGCAGCTGAAGCAGCCTTTACTGCCTGTGAAAGGAGCGTGTTAAGTTTGGGTGGCATGGGCTATGCCCAAGAATATCATGTTGAAAGATACTTGAGAGAGTGTTTTGTTCCAAGGATTGCACCAGTTTCGAGGGAAATGATTATGAATTATGTTGGAGAGAAGGTCCTTGGCCTGCCTAGAAGTTACTAAAAAATCTAGTTGTGTAGTATTGTATGGGAGAGTACGAGAGTGATTGTCAGATATGAATTGGGCAGTTGGGACAATTACATTACTTAAGGTAATCATACCAATTTAAATATTGATATCAATATATCAATTGGAACAATCGTATCAGTTGAGTGAGGTATTGATATCGGTTTCGATACTAGGTAATATCAATTCGAACAATCAATCCAATCAAGGTAACTATCTTAATTGGGACAATCATATTGCTTGAAGTAATCACATCAGTTGATACGTCGATATATATTGGAATAATCATAGATAATAAGGCTTTGGGGGGCGGAGATTATAAGGGGTTTCTTCTTTGGATTTGCACTCCCGCTCCCAGGCACAATGACTCCAGAGCAATGGGTGCATGTGTGCCCTCAATACTGGGCCAAATCATATGGTAATATGGTGGGCTATATGATGATATACGAGAGCATGCGAATAATTGTATGACATGGAGAGGGGAATCGGCAACGAATTTCTCCTTTGTATCTGTACTCTTATTTCTATTATCAGGCACAAAGGTTCTAAAACGACGCTGGCGCCAGCTCGCACGCAATCACGTTAATGAAATAAAGATAAGGAATGCCCCATAGGAAGACGAGGTTATGGTCAGGTGCATGAGAGGTCTTCAGATGTTCATGCTACACATATATGTTCCAGATAAATCGTGCTGCGAATTCCAAATATTTTTTCTACCTTCCTCCTTGTCCTCTATTTTCATGATCTCAAGGTCACAAACTCGCCTTATATACTCTTGTAATTGCTTTGTGTGATTGATCTGTTCCCTCAATAGAAACTGCGCGATTCTTTCATCATGGATAGCCATAATGAGCCAAGTCAAGAGTGTTGAAGCTTTTTCATAAATGATGCTGCATAATACTTAAAATAACCTACATGCAATCGCCTCTTTGTCCACATTCGCCTGTTGTCTAAAGTTTCCACTTAAAAGCCCATGTGATGAATTCAGCCTATTATGGTGGACCGTTAAGACAACTTCGGACACATCGTGCATAACATCCTTGTCTTTTGCATAATCTTCGTATTCAATATCTAAAAACTTATTGTGTATAACATCCTTGTCCTCTGCATAATCTTCGTATTTAATATCTAAAAACTTATTATTCAAGCTATTAAAACAATTTCAAATACTTAACCTTAATATATATTATTCTTACTTTGTAATATAATTAATACAATTATACATACCTATATGCACCTCCAGCTAATACAGATACTATTTTTGTTACCTAATTGATGAGGATCTCGTCATCTTGATCTGAAATGAGGCTGTTGTACGATAGAGAACGTCGATATTGGCTGGCACCTTGAAATCATGGCCGAGTATAAATCATTACCTCACTCTCTGGCGTGCGTAGGTAGTTGACGAGTGTTATGGACATTCTTCAGATCGATCATCGGAACTTCGGATAATTCCAACCTTTCGTCTGAAAATATGGAAACTCTCCCTCTCCGATACGCTGCTTCGGTAGAATGAATAGCTTTTTCGTCTATTCAACCGGCATGTACCTTGACATACATATCGCGGGGTACTTTGTGCGGGGTATCTCGTCTACAGCTTGCTACTCGTCAGCTCGTATAAGTCTTTAGCTTTCCAAGGTTCGGAAAAATAATAACACGAAGGTTGGATGATACTCCGAAAGCTTAATATGGGATCCGGACGTTCCTGGCTGAATTGGAGGTGGAGGTGGAGATGGGACAATGGGTAGATATAAAGGCTGGGAAATCTCGTTGTGTCTTGACTTTTTTTCTATGTGGTTTACATTACTTCGAATTCTTTGGTTGGAATTTGGAATAACAGACAACATGAAGATCTCTAAGTATTCGGTTCCTCTGTTTGCGGGATATGGGTTGTCAATTGCTATGCCTGATGCCTCGGAGGCAGATTTGACATCGTCTGCACAAAAAAAAGGCTGGATTCCGCACTTTGAGAATTTAGTAGCTTTTGGAGACAGGTAAGTTGATGGTAATCACCTCACGGATTTTTACTGTTCCCGGAAAATCATGTGAGAGAGAATGTCTGAAATTAATTCAACAATAGCTATACAGACGAGTCTAGACTGAGTTATTTCCAAACTCACAACGGTTCTGCACCGCCGCCAGGAACTTTACTTCCATCGAGCAATTCGACTGCTGGTGGAGGCGTCACCTGGGTTCGATGGGTGTCTAATTATAGCGGAGCAAAGCTTTATGATTATGCTGTCGCTGGAGCAGTCTGCTCTAACGGAATCTTCAATCGATATCTAGCCAGTGTCCATGGACCTTTCCCTGATGTTGTTTATGAAGTTGATGCGTTTGTTGCGGATGTCAAGTATATCAATTCATCCACAAACACCAACACTCTTTACACGAACCGTAAGCCTGACAACACGGTATACTCAATGTGGATCGGGACCAACGATCTGGGTGAGGATGCCTTTTTGACAGACTCTTCCTTGAACGGAACAACCATTCCAGACTACGTTGATTGCATTTTCGATAGATTCGACGGAATTTATCAGACCGGAGCCAGATATTTTGTTCTTATGAATAATGCACCGTTGCAACTAACGCCATTGTATGGAATGCCGGGTGCAGGAGGACTGAATGCTACCCAGTATTGGCCCAACAAAGTGAGATTCTCAACCCCTCTCATATGGCGTCTAAACTCACACATTTGTAGCCAAGCAACATTTCAGAAATCAGTGGGAAAATGAAAGAATATACTCAATTGGCTAATACCATATTCGACTACCGAGTACCATTTGAAATAATAATTAAAAAGCGTTACCCAGGAGCGTCCATCGCCATCTTCGACACCAATTCTTTACTTACCGACATCTACAACAGCCCAACGCAGTATCTACCAGCACCAGCCGTTGTTGATGAATCATATATTCTCTGCGCTGTCTCCGGATCACCATGTCCCAAGCAACCAGGAAGCTTGGATGGCTATATGTGGTACGACGAACTTCACCCTTCGCAAGGAACAGATAAAGTTATTGCTCAAGAATTTTTAAACGTTGTAAAAGGAAATTCGAAGTATGCCACATATTGGTAATTGGTAGCTTGTTGTCAGCTATTGGTTAATAGGTAAACATAATGATAAAATAGAAAGTTGTATGCTTGCTCGTGTTACCATTACCCGTACCAAATCCCTACTGAGACGAACATGCATATTTCCCTTCCGACGAAAGCGCCGCCAGGTACAAGAGGTTCGTTTACATCGCAATGCGTATACCAAAGCCCACAAGACTCTCTTAACCCTCAAGAAAGATTGTAAGAGTAGACGAATCAATCATTGTACAACGGCAAGTCAATGATTGTACATAGTTAGGAGCATGTTTGCATGCATGTGCAATCCGATCTTACCACTTAGCAGATGCGGGTTAAAGATGTGCAGTAATTGAAGCAATCCTATCATTTGATTCTCGCAAATACTTCAATCAACAATCAAGGAATGGAGGCACAATAGTACCATAAGATCCAAGATCTGAAGACTCATATCGGTCGGTCCGCTAATGACAGGATCCTGAACCATTTGAGGTCATCTAATTCTTTCCATATCGCCTTTTAAATGTACAACTAGTGTCCATACCATGTCGTTGCATGAATCGTTTCCAGATATGTTCACATTCCTGGTCTAGATTGCTTTTCTACCACTCGATATGACTTCGGTTAAAAATCCTTGCCAAATTTGAGCTCGGTTCTTGTTACGATGCATCCGAAGGCAAACGCGCATTAATTTCTCACACCCCAGGAAACAACCCACATCGTAATACTGGAAAAGAAAGAGGACAGCAAAAAAGTAGCCCAAGAGACCGTCATCTACCCATCCCACATCCTACAGCCCACCCATCTCCAAATTACCCCAGGAAAAACTTCCCGAAACGAGACCACCCAACGGGAACCAAAGACTCTTGGCATTGCCTTTCGCACATTCCCGAACGAACGAAAGTTGATCTAGCATTTCCCAGCTAAATCATTGCCGTGCGGCGTATGTGCGACTTGAGATTATGGTAGGCAGCCTATCATAGGCCCTTTATTGACTTCCAAGAGCCATGTATGCACCAAATTACTCTTTTGGACAGGGGAACAATACGCAGTCTTTCAATCCCAATGGTGGCCATCCACAGGCTCCCCAAAACGTCCATCAACCAGGTCAACAACAGCCTCAGCACATGATGTATAATGCTCAACAATACGGGCCCGGAGGCCATCAATCACCTTACGGCGCATCTGGCCACGGCATGGCTGGTAATGCCGGTGGAATGGGAATGATGCAGAACAGCGGTTTGGCGCATATGCCTGCTGGAAATGGTGAGTCGCACATTTTAATAATTCTTTTGCAATCTGCTATAAGAATGTATTGCTGCTGTATGTCTTGTGCACGCGTCAATGTCAGATGAAAGATCGCACAGCTTCTGTTAAGCAGACTATGAAGGGCATGCGAGGTGTCGAAAATACACAGTCATTCACGTCAAGCAGAAAGGCAGTCGGCAACTTGTTGCTTCTCACAGTGGTGATCAAACAGAGCAAGTTGACTGATTAATTCATAAGTAGTTCCTTCCTATCAAACGCCATATACAAGCTCTCCTTACGGCAACAACATCGCTACATCCTCTTCCGTCTCACACCCTACAAACTTTATGCCGACCGCATCAAATGCGCCCCCACAATATGGGATGAACCCTTCCGCAATGATACCACAACAGCAGCAGCATCAAATGCAACGCATGCAGCCACCGCCATCTTCTACACCGACGCCGACGTCGGCAACTTCCCGCGTCTCTCCCTACGGAAATTTTCCCCAGAGCACACCACCAAGCGCGTCAAACGCACAATTCGCTGTGCCACCGAATCCCAACCAGCAACACCATCAAACCCCTAATAACAATCAACAAGGGGGAATGAGCTTGACTCCGCAGACCCCAAGCTTCCCGCCAGGTGTGCGAAATTCTGAAAACGCGGGAGCCGCCATGAGTACGCCATTAAGTCCTGGCTCAGAGCTTCGAGAGAAGGAAAGGGTCACCGTACTACTAGATATCAATCGCGAAATGTTGTTAGAAATCATGCGGATAATAGCTCTACAGACCGATTTGAAGAACAACAAAACGGAGGATCCCGCTGAGAAGTCGACGCTTGAGGCAGAGCATAAACTTCTGGCGACTGAATATATGCAGTTTGTCCCCTATACGTGTTGAGGCTGAAGCATTTACTAACGAATGTGAAGATGTATGCGACGACTACAATCAAATCTAGCTTACCTTGCTGCAATCGCCGATCGCTCGCACAAGCCCGCAGCTCAGATCCCCTCGCATCCCGCGATCATGTTTGCTCCAACTCTTACATATAAACCTGCGCATACTATTCCTATATCTGCGCCCACTAACGACGACGATCCAGCATCGAAACCCGAAGAAGGACACGAAGATCGGAGAGAGATTTTAAAGGAGGCTTATAAACGATTACAGGCCCTTTACCCAGGCGTAGATCCTAAGAAAGATACACCTGCTGGACCACCAAACGCAGCAGGTCGAGCACAAGCACAGGCACAGCAACACGTAAATCTAATGCAGGCTTCAGGGCAGAAACAGGGCGACATGGGCCAGAGCGTACAGAATATGACAGCAGGGCAGAATGGGATGGCGCAAGGACAAGGTCAAATGGTTCAAGGCGGCATGGGCGGCATGGTTGGTATGGGCCAAATGCAGCAGCATCAGCAGCAAGGTCAACAAAATATGGGAATGCCCGGTCTCAACCAAAATCAGAATCAATTGCAGCAGCAACAGCAACAACATCAGCAAAAGATGCAAAATGAAATGATGAGGCAGAGGATGATGCAGGAGGCCCAAAAGAATCAAATGATGAATATGGGACAAATGCCGGGAAGATAAGCATTTACTTCTTGCAGCTGGTCAATATTAAAGAATGTGGTTGTAGTGGAGGATTGGGATTGATGTGGCATTTGATTGGTGTTGGGTATCAAAACTTGATGAGGGATTGGCTACTTTGGACGACTCAGGCTCAGGCGTATGTATATGCTGTATGATATATGGCGTTGGGTAAGGGAGGTTTTATGCTTTTAGCAGTGGAACAGGATATTGCATGTATGGAATGTTTATGGATTATCGAATTGCAAATATACCTAGATTTGATACTTCTCGGACTCTTGTTACAGTCTTGTGCCTCAAATTTGTATGTCGTGGAATGTGAAGTGCTAGTTTCGCCAGTTGCGGCTCTGTGAGATGATACGCCATGTAATGACAATTGGGTAAAAACCGGATAACTTCAGAGAGCTGACAGCAGCGAGCCACGGAATCTACATCACATACAGGCAAAGAAGCGAGCGATAAGCTTGTGAAACTCCCTCATCACTTATCCCATGTTGGATATCAGCGCCGATGAACGTTGGAATCAGCTGCTGCTCTAATACCTAGAGACTAAAAGAGAGATGTACGCATTTAGGATTCGCGAATTTTACATCAATATCTGATAGATGGGGGGGCTTTCTGGGCTTTAATTGGGTAGATAGTCTTTGATAATGGGATGGATAAAATTGATAATTCGCAGCCTGGAGCGGGATACTTCTTACAGCTTCATGCATAGGTGGGCTTCAGCATACGATCGTTTATATGGACAATATTCATAGAGTGAGGCATTGTACTTGCTTGCTTACTTAGAGGAGTAGAATGAGGGGGTGAATGAGAGAGAGTTAACTCGGGTCGTTAGTTGCATCTTTGTATGTATGTGTGTATGTGTGTATGTATGTAAAAAAACCCTGTGCAGAAGTGAAAGCAAGAGGATTAAGTAAAGTCGCGGGGATCAATCAACTGTATTTCGTAAGACTTTCTTCACGGTTGAAGCTTGTGAATATGAGAAGTTGGAGGCGTATTCCATCCACTTGTAGAACGAAGGATTTCGCATGCAGAAAGGCTGGTATGTAATACTATGTATGTAGCTATTTGTGGATCTGGATGTGGATGTGGCTGGTGGTTAGGTGGGATCTGACAAACTAATCGTTCCCTCTTGTGGATTAGTAAGGATACCGACCGAGATGTGCAACTTAGATTTTTCAAGTTCGCTATGATGTTGAGACATCGTTATGTTATGGAGAATATTATTTTAATAAGGCTGAGTCACTAGATCAGGTTGATGAAGGGGAAGAAGTCGAGAAGCGAAGAGGAAAATTGGCGGTCAGTGCTACGCTTAGTCGACGGGATGGCGGTAGAGGATATCTAAGACACTTTGGTACAATGTCATTTCTATCTTCGTCTGAACTCAGATGATAAATTACATTTATTACATATCATCGCTCGCGTGTTAGTCATGGGATTGGAATCCATATTAATCATCAAACATACGAGAAGATTGTCTGTATATCAATTGATCAATGCATGTTCTGATCTATTGAAGATACGGTATTTCCGCGTTGGAGTATTTTGGTACTGTTGCAGTTACAGTGGGTGGACATATTGGCTTCAGAGCTTGTCTTTGTGGAAATTGGTAATTGGGCGTAATGCTAGAGATTGATACCCAAATGTCTTCTTTTACGAGTCTTCAAACATCCGGTCATGAATTTGCTTTTCTTGGTTTTGTGATTGCGTTACAACTTACAACTAACCTACTCCTATTCATCTCATAAGGTTTCGATGTATCTACACTGTAGATGAAGAAGAGAAGGGGGACTTCTCAAACTGTGGGGTTTCTGTTTCAAGTAAAGTTATGCTTCTCTTACTTCGATCCGGCTTCTACGTAGGAGTACCAGACAATGTTTACATGTTTCAGACGTGGCACTTTCTGTCTTTCTTTTTTGCTTCCGTGCCTATAAGTTTGTGTGGTTAATTGGTAGCGCCCTTGAACCTAACACGTTACTGCGCTTTCCTCAAATGACATGAAGGGACAGGGATTTATATCGACGTCTACAATCCTTCAAGGATGCAAAGTGGATCGATTGGCTGTAATGCTGTAATGTCCACTCATCCTTAGTTCACCGTTTCGTTTCTATCATTTCATACCTCTGCCATTGACAATTAGTCTCGACTCTCCAAACGATATTGTGGGGCGAGTTAAGCGCAGGCAGAATTTGAGTAAATTCTACGAGAGTAACACAATTTGTGATAACTTGTTGGTATTCATACCCTTTTGTGGATATTTTCGCGACTTTCAAACCCAATGTAGCACGAGGTTCGGAGGGGCGTTTCACGGTTAGTTTCCGATGACTTGGAGACGCGGACCATACTGGTGGTAATCCTTAATCCTACTCCAAGCACTCTCATCTGCAATCCGGTTAAAAAAGGCATCCAAGTTAATGTTTACAATGCAACCCTGCTAACTGCGCCTCCATTGATATATTCAAACGTATATTTTTGTGGATACTGTGCAGTAGGTTGAGCATCGTTCGAGTTTTAGAGCTTATTCTATTCTCATCTATCCCCATGTCATCTTCTGACCGGGGTCTTGACATGTTGACTTTAGATCTATGGACACCCAACGTGTGATATGATTCCGGTTCCTTTTGCGACGTTGATGTTTTTTTTCTGTTGTACTACGAGTAATGTAGCTTCATAATGATTTTTTCATACTGTTCAATAATTCTTCTGTTGTCGACATTTGTTAACACTCAATCTCTTTCCGACGAAATTAATTCTCTCCCATCATGCTCGGATAGTTGTCTCGATACTGCCACAAGCACACTTGGATGTAGCATTGGTGATTATGGTTGCTTTTGTGCAGAAGAAAGTGGAAACTCGAAACAGAGTTCGACCGTATCGAATGCGACCACCTGTATACAAGACTCATGTAGTCTGATTGATGCTAGCAGTAAGTTGTTCCCCGAATAGTTCAGAACTCAAGCTTAATTCCTTATAGCTTCCTTGAAGGTTGTTGGTCAGATTTGTGTCCTTATTAATGACCCCACATCCTCCTCTTCGAGCTCTTCATCAGCAACATCAAGCGCCTTGAGCTCTTCCACTACGTCATCACAAAGTAGTACAAGTTCGAGTAGTGCAGTGTCATCTACTTCGATGGCCTCTGCTTCGGTGACCGCGACTGCTACGCTAATAGCACTAGCAAGCTCGCCGTCTAGCACATCGACGTCTTCCAGCAACTCTTCGGGTAAGGGTATGAGTGATGTCGCGAAGGCTATGATTATTCTGGCCGTCGCAGCCTTGTTACTGATACTTGCTGTCGGTGCATGGCTATTATGGAGACGGAGAAGGAATCAGAAAAACTCTTCAACAAAAGGGAAGTTCAAGAACCTTGACGAAGATGAAGAGATGGGTAAGACGCCGGTGGAGCTCCAAGGAAATGATACCCAAATATTCAAGTGGGGAGGCATTGGCGTTCGGAAATCATTTAGGGTCCACACTCAACGGATCACTTCATACATGTCGCCAACCTCTCCAAAGAACAGGAACCGTGGTGAATTTTGGGGAGAGCCACGAGGTCTCCTTTCGACGATAGATGAAAACTTACGAGGAGTGGGACAAAGTCCCGAGCCAGTTGGTCGAATCGATACTGCTCCTGTAAGGTGGCCTTCGACATCCACCGCTAACTCCCCTACATCTCCTGAGATGGTCGAACCTAGAGGTGCCCTATTCCCTCCTCACCACTCTCGTAATAACTCCAACTCACGAGAATCCTTGCCGCCCATATTACCGGCACTGGATCTACCCGCTATAACCCTTTCAACATCCTCCAGACCTAATACCCCACATCAATCTCTACCTCGAACTCCGCCACCACCTGAAGTCCCTGTAAAGACCATTGCTCGACTTGATAGACCTTTCTCAGATTCCCCCCACAATATGCCACCTTCACCCCGAACCGTCGGAATCTCCTACGGCGCCCTAACACGCTCGCTTTCAGTCGCCGAAACCCCATCCTCTCCCCGAGCTCACCAAACTCGATCCCGCCATTCCATCTCATCCATCCCCAACACACCTCGAACACCCACCGCAACCACCGAGTTCGCCTCGCCCACCTCCCCACCCATCCAATCACCCTCCGCGCAATCCTTCCACACCTTCGGCGCCCGCTACTCCACCCACTCCCAAGCCTCCGTCTCCACCTTCCAAACCTTCCCCGTCTCCCCCCAAGATATAACCGAAGTGCCACCCCTCCCCAACATCCCCTCCATCTACCCCACATCCATCTACCCCACATCCACCTACCCATCCCTCCCCCCCAGCCGTCCCACCACCTCCGAGTCCTCCCGCCCCCAAACCGGAAAATACTACCACAGCAAACAAACCTCCATCTCAAAAGTAAAACCTAAAATGATCTACCTCTCCAACACCCCGGGTATCTCCATCGTCCCCTCCGACTCCATCTTCGCCACCCCCGAACCCATTCTCCGCGCTCCCCCCTCCCACAATCCCTTCCTCACCCAAAACGAAGAGAAATCCTCCAAACCCGTGATTTCCATCAAACCCGTCATCGACCGCTTCGATACCGTCAGTTCCTGCGGCTCGCAGAGTAGCAGCGGAAAACCAAATTTGAAACCTCACGTGGAAGAATTGTTTCAGGAAGGTGCGGAGAAGAAACGTTTTCAGGAACGCCAGGAAGAGAGGAGGATGAAGAGGAAAGAGAGATTGATGCATGGGCAGGGAAGTGGAGATTTGGGAGAGAGGGTCACGAGTTGGTATGATGCTACTGGCTAGATCTGAAAGGCTTGGAGTGGTGTGGATTGATTCCAAGATTTGGGCTGATGATGAAAAGTTATGAGGTTCGGGGAATAGGCGTTGAAAGATGGGAAATTTCTAGACAAATGGGGAATGAATTTTTTTAGTTATCATTGGCGTGTTTTGCATATATTTCCAGTCATGAGCGAGTTGCATATACTAAAGGAAGCGGGAGTATCATGTCGGGGTTGGAGTTGAGCGTTTGCGAGGATGCAACGCTGGGTTTTAATTTCTTAAGTGAATTTTTATCAGAAGGATGATGTATATACAAAACCAAATTCGTATCCAAAAGTAAATGATAAGAAAAAACTGTGCATGAATTACAATATCTATATACCGATGCCCACCCAAATTCCCTATGAATTAAAAGATCTATATACCGGTACCCACCCGAGCCACCCAAAATTTCCCTATAAACCAATTTGAACTCCTCGTGAACATTCATTTTCCCCTTCCTTTACCTTTCCCAGCATTCCCACTATTCATGTCTTCCTTACTCTTCCTTTCCCCAAAACCTTTCATCTCACTCATTCTCCTCGTGCGAACCCTCTGCAGAACCCTTGGTAATTCCTCTTCCATATCCTTCTTCTGTTTTTCCAGCTCCGATTTATCCATCATTACAGACTTGACTCCCGTACCAGGCCTTGCAGTATCAGGTCGTGCAGCAATGGCATTTCCAGGACTAGGCCCGAATATTTTCTCTTTCGTACTGCTAAATGTTGGTCTCCGCTTTCTCGTCGATATCATCTGTGGCTGGGCTTCCTCCACAGTTCCATCAGCTGGTACCATTTCTGATTCTACCGTGTCAGGTCTTTGAATCTTATCTACCCACTCCCTATAACTGCCTCTCGTCAATAGTCCGCTCCTAAACTCATTTGCTCCCACTAATAGCTTGACAAGATCAATGAGTTCTTCCAAGTATTCGATGACTTCAATTTGACCAGCAGAAGCCGCATTCCAAGATAGGAATTTTTGCCGAACAAACCTTTTTACCATCGAGACTTCAATTTCTGACCGTTCGTGAGAAGACTCTTTGACATGGCCCGAAGAGGAAATGACGACTTCCCGGACACGGTTTATCATGCGCAGATGGGCAAGACGAGCGGAAGGCAAGAATTGAGGTAGAGGAAGTTTTGTCGTAAGCGCCTCGTGAGTGGCAAAAAGAATAAGCGTTATGGATCCAGCAACATTACGTCGGTAGGGGTAAACTTGTGCATTGAGCTCTTCGAGAACACCAGATCCATATTCGTGACGTAAGATAAGCATATTTTCCATGCGATCTACAATAGCGTGTAACACGTAAAGAATCTCGCTGTAGATAAGAGCATGAGGTGCGAAGGAACCTTTGAGACGTGGCTCATTGGCGCAGAATGGAAGGAAGGTTTCTGCGGCTGCTAATGCGGCTTCGGCCTTTCCCTTTGCGATGGAAAAGCGGGATATGACAGCTGGAGAATGTACATTGACGTTATTGATCTCAGTTTCGATACCATATGCTAGACAGGCTTCCATTTCTGTGATTTGTCGTATGGAACAAGCGAGAGATTCCACAAGACGATCACGTGCTTTGACTGGAAATAGAGCAACTTCTACGATCAGAGCCACAACACCACCAATGAAGAAGGCAATCAGTCGTTTCAAGAAATTCTCAGTAGCTGAACCAGGAACGGTATGATCTTCAGTCGCAAGAACTACAATCGACATTGAGATGATTGTGACCATCCCCGCTTTGATGTATTTAGACCCGAGTTGTATGTAAGTGGATGGAATAATGCCAATAACGATGATCACCACCGCTACTATTCTGTTGCCCCCGCGAGCCTGGAAAGCGGCATACCCCCATATACAACCTATCGTTGTACCGACAGCTCGCAACATAAAAGTCATAACAGAGGTTCCAATGGCAACTTCTGTGATAAGAACCAGTTGCAGAGCAGCCCAAAGGCCTCTGTTCAAAGAATACCAAGTATTCCACTGAACAAGAAAAGCCGGCCAAGTTACAAGAAAGACGGCGACGGTCAACTTGATGGCGTATGATATGTCGTCGCTACCAACCAAGTATTCAATCGCGTCAGCCAACCCATTTCGCAGTCGGAACATGCGTGTTCCCTTTTTCTTTCGCTTTACAGTTTTATCTGTAGCTTTGGATGACGGCGTTGGGGGTTCCTTTTTCGGCGTTGCTGACTCTACATCCTTCTTCGCTAGTAGTGTTTCTCCACTATCAATACTTGCAGCATCACCCGCATCAGTGTCCTTCTTCTTGCCTGTTCTTGCGTCTTTTCGTGCACTGTCTGGTAAGGCCAACATATCCGCTTCACCACCGGACTGAAGCCACTTTCTCCAATTGATTTGTGGAAGATAAATTCTTTTTCGGTCATGTCGTTCCTGTCGTCTTTCAACCAGAACCCGAGAATGTCTAAGCATGCCGAGTGTATGTAAGGCAGCCTGCCGAAGATTCAACAAGAACGAGGAAATTAAAAATGTCTCCATTCGAGGCATCAAATCAACTTGCGGCCCGCCAAGATCGTGTAGCACGGCAGCATTTTCTAATGCTGAGGCTGAAGTTCTATCAAACTCCGCAATCGCATCAACCAAAATGTCGACTCGAATATCAATCTCTTCGAGTCGAATACCAGCGGGCGCCCGAGTTCCTGAAGGTAGTTTCGGGACATCGTAGCAATAGGCGAGAGAGGAAGAAACGACATCAACACTTCTATCAATGTTTTCTTGAAGATTTGACAATGGCTTTGCAATACGTTGCACAAGATACTTCAACAAGTCAATATCGCCATACTCGATTTCCTTCCTCGGCTTAATTAACTCCAGATTGTCCATCTCCTTCTCAATCAATGACTTGACCTTCTTCCTATCCTTCCTTCTCTTCTTCTTTTGCTTGCGCCTTTCTTTTCTGGAAGGTTTCTTCTCATCTGAACTTGAGTCATCGTGTGTATCCATATCTGTCGCTGCTCGTGACGAGTCCTCTGTATCTGGATTCTCGATTCCAGCATCTTCAGCCACTGATTTGAGCTGCTCTTCATTCTTAGTTTCTGCCTCTTTCTTGTCATCTTCGTCACCCATTAATGCATACTTGCTTTCACAGGCACAAATAAGAGCAATGGTGTTAGCCACAAGTTTCTTCATTTCAATATCACTGATGGGTTTCACATCTCTCGGTGGTATGACCGCCCAAGCAAGCTCAAAATTACATTCTTGTTGGGCTGCCTTACATCCTGCTAATTTTGCACGTAGTTGGGCCTTTTTATCGGTGAGCGATTTCAGCTTCACTGGTTGCGGACCTTTGTTGATGTCTTTCGGAGGCGGTTCCGGAGTTTCTTTGGTCTTGTGGAAAAACGAAAGTAGTTTTTGCCTCAAAGTCAAGTGATTGATGTTAGGCTTCTCGGCAGGCCTTTCGGCGAGAGTCGGAGGTCTATCAAGGTCTGCACCATTTCCGCTCCCAGTGGCACTTATGATGTTGTCTAATTTAGTATCTGTGATTGCAATTTCAGAGCCTTCGGCACTGGCAATAAAGTAGCGCCCAGCATCCCGCAAAGCTCCAACAGTTTCGCCAAGAGTCTCAATAGTGGTAATTCCCAGGAAGCTACTAGAGAACTCCGGGAAAACAAGAGTATTCACAGCAAGTAGGACAGCGATGGCAGTTACAATTGGATAAACAAGCTGGGTGACTGAGAGCGTTGTGACTGCGGTGGCTGTACTAGTCATACTCACGACGCATACTATAACTAGGAGTAGCACCATGAGAAATAGGCGTGGTGTGTGTGACCTCAGGACTCCATGGAAGAGCAGCGATATTGCAAGAAATATGCCTCGGATAGTGAACGCTGCTTGAGGATTACTGTCATATATGAGACTCGACAAGTATAGCGCGAGCATAGACCAAGCCACTCCAAGCATTGTTCCTGAGAGAGCCAGTATCAGAGCTTCAGCCATCATTCCGAAGCGTCTTCCTGGATGTCCAAAGACAGTGGTTATTGGCGCAAGGTATGCGGCTTTCCCATATACTGCTACCACCTGCGGGATAATTGCGAGAATAATACAGATTGTAGTCGCCAGAGTATTTTTCAGCATTCGCTGCCACAAATTGTTCGTCTGCATGTTGGTCCATATTGCTCTCGCCCTCTTCTCCGCCCATTCCTCCCATCTGCTGGGACTCCATATCGACTTCCCCATCATGTATATATTGTATGTGTGTTTCGGCGCATGAAGGACTTGACCAATCTTACCATGTATGTATGGGTAAGGTCCCAGATATCCAATGGTACCGACAGATGCTTGAAGTGGACTTGACGTAGAATTCGAATGTTAGAATCGTGTTGGTCGTGTATCGTGAAGCATTACAAGAGCATAAGGAAAAAGAAAGATTGAAACGTGTACACCATTAAACTTCAATTGAATGCATAGCCAAAGGAAAAGCAGATATATTTGTAGTTTGGAAGTTAATTAAAAGAAAGAAAGTAGAAAAGACATTGAAGAAAAGAGAAATTGAGGCGCGATGGGAAATTCTTCCCAAAGTATGAAAATGCCCAACCTCGAGCCAACCAATGACGACCCAATTTTTGATCTACAGTGATTAAACTTGCATACAGGGGGTGATTGACCGCCCGTACCTATCTGTACGAGCTCACCGGGCTGTAATTCACAGACCCCAGCAAGCCCAGCCCAGCTAAAAGAGTGCCCCGCACAACTTAATCTACGTCCTGAGCAATGAGCAATGACAGACAACCACCAACGTAACTACATATCTACTTTCTTCACATCAAGATAATAAACAATTGTCTTTTTATCACTATGGCGCCTTCTTCAACGGTAATTGTGAGTGTTAATACTTTTGTTATATATTATCTGTAAATACTGAATCACATATACATATGCTAACTCCTACAAAGTCGAAACTCAAGGTCCAACTGAAGCTCTCAATTGCCCGGCTTCGCATGGTACAGCAGAAGGATGAAGCTGTTTCGAAACAACAACGTAGAGCTATGGCTCAACTTCTAGAGACCGGAAAGATAGAATCTGCAAAGATTCGAGTCGAGAATATTATTCGATCAGACATCACTACCGAACTCCATGAAATACTCGAGCTCTATTGCGAGCTACTCCTTGCGCGAACTGGGCTCATGGAATCGTCGGTTTGCGACGCGGGCTTAGAGGAAGCTGTCAAGAGCTTGATATATGCTGCGCCTAGAACAGAAATCAAGGAGTTACAACAAGTGCGCGCTTTATTGTGTGAAAAGTACGGAAAGGAGTTTGCCTTGCAAGCGATGGAAAATAGTGATGAGAAGGTCTCGGAGAAAGTGCTAAAGAAGCTATCTGTCACACCACCAGCCCAGGAATTAGTGAATGGATATTTGGAGGAGATTGCTAGAACATATGGGGTTGACTGGCCAAAAAGACCAAAGGAAGATCTTGGAGAGGCCCCAGAATTTGTGGATGATGATGATGATGACGAGAATCCGAGTGGCGGGCAGGCACAAAAGAACCTGGAGGCACCGCTAGCAGCGAACGGAAAGGCTGACGAAGAGAGAGAGGAGTTGAGTAAAGCTACCCCACCAAAGAATTTCGGGCCCTCAAGCCCACTTAGGGTCAATCCACCAAGTCCTCGTACGGACAACTTACATCCTAGGGTTCGCGGAGCTCTAGACCTGAAGCCAACAAAGAAGATGCAAACTGCGGCTGCATCAAAGCCTGGCATTCAAAGCAAGGGTCCAGTTGGAGGTACGATACCGGATGTGGATGAGTTGGCCGCAAGATTTGCAGCATTGAAGAAATGAGTAAGGTTATAGAATATTGTAACGGCGGCGGTTTCAGGAGTTGGAGAGCATATTCAGGCAGGCATAGGGATTTATTTTTATTTGGCGTCAATCTATACCACTATTCAAATGCTGTGTGATTTTATCCGGGGTCACGATCATGGCCACTGCAGGATATAATTCAATCATAGAGACCTTCATCCATTAACAACCTAGTCTCCCAAGTCTTTTCTGAGGTAATCTACCGAGATCTTCCTTCCAGGCCTTCCTAAGATTTTGAAGCGGTATCGAACTTCGGTCTCCTTCCTCAGGCTTCTCTCGTTTTCTGGTGAAAGTCATGCAACAAGGGCTTAATATTTCCATCGTACCCACTCTTCCTCATCCATTCGCCCACCGACTTGATCCTTCCCGGCAAAATTTCATCCATCAAAGCCCAATCCTTTCTTACTTTGCCAATCTTCCAAAATCTCCAGAAACCACCAAAATTCTCCCGATACGTTTGCAATGTTCCTTCATCCCCAGGGGCACTGTGGCCAAACTTCGCATCCGGATCTGGGAAGAGGCCAAGATCAAACCAACCATCGACCGTCACATCTTTATACACTGCTTTCTTCCCGGTCGCTTCAGTAAAGGCAGCTGGAATATCTGCCCAAACAACTTCTTGAGATGCAACATGGAGATTAAGTCCATTGCTACGATCGGGGTGATCAAACACCCATCTGGCATATTTTCCAAAATCCTCTAAAGCAATCAGCGGCGCACTTCCTCTTGGTCCCAAGGGCGCAATAAACGCCAAAGTCTCGGGATCGTCTTTATCAGGATGAGGAGCCAAAAGCTCATTCAACATTTCCATATACAAACAACTAGTCAAGATACTCCACTTCATCTTCTCCTTATCCTGTACACTAATCCAATCCGCAACCTTAGCTTTCGCATCCATATGACCATCTCTATAATCGTTATCGAAATCCGAGATCTTGAGTGAATACTCAAGGCTGGAGTACAAGAAATGTTGCAACTTGTGTGTGCGTGCGATTTCGTAATAACGGATTCCCCAATATATTTCACCTTTTTCACCAATGGCACCACCATTTGTGTTGATGAAGGCGTGGGTACATCCAGAGAAGAATCCATGGAGGTCTTGCTCGGAGTAGATGTCTCCTTCGACGATGGTCACCCCTGGAAGTTGTGCCAGTTCTTGCGCGTGTGGAGAGTTGGCACTTCGAGTTACGAGGCGAATGTTGTAGGCGCCATCTTGAGCTAATTCTAAGGGAGCGTTAGTATATCTTAGGGGACTATAGATGGATATTATGGGAATTTACCTTTGACTACGGGCATGCCTTGGACGCCTGTGCCTCCAATGACAAGAACAAGAGGTTTTGTAGAAGCCATTCTGTTATTGTCGTAATGAGTTGTAGATTTGGATTGTCGTTGAGATTATTCAAATATCTTAGGCTATATAAATTGAGTATTCTGATCTTTATCTACATAAACCCCATCCAGAAATGTTTCCAGCGATAAAAAGCTTCAACATATACCTTTCTCTATATCACTAATCATATTCCATGCCTCCCACCTTCTCGGCGCAAATGTCTAATCACTCATGCGTCGATTGTTACATCATCTGCATACCTCGCATCAATCCACAGAATATTTATTAATCATTTACACCTCACTCCCGAGGTCACATCCTTATTCTCTCTTCCCCGCGCAATATCTTTATCCAGAGCGCCACAATCGAGGTGCTGATTTAAGCGAGCCCTTTAGGAGTCGACGATGAGAAATGAATAGTAATCATACAACAAAAGAAAATGCTTACTCCGCAACAAGCATAGAGCTATTGACGGAATTAGTATAATGATATGAATCATTGGATGGAAAGAGTTTGGGCGCCGTGAAAGGTTGTGGAAATATACCGATGCTATTTTTGATGATTAGTTGGTATTCGATTTCTTCCAGATTGTGGGAATGCAAGTATTCTAATCATGAATTCTTGGTATATTTGTAGAGGTCGAATATCTACTCGCTTAGCCATGTGTTTTCCTGAAATTGTGTAGTCTGAGTGAGTATAGATAGAGAATATTAATCAAGAACAATCGGGAATCCTTGAACCTCCGGAAACGATTTCATGACTCCTCGAACGCGTCATAGGATTTTAAAAAATTTGTGTATCTGCCATGTCGCTTATATTTGAAGAAGAGAAATATCACACATTATTCCAACTGCTGATACTTTAACTCCCGAACCTCAGAAATCTGACGTAGGCACTGATTTACTTTATAAATACTATTATCAATCACCATGTCAAGCCAGTCAGTGGAAAAGATAGCAAGTATTATTGAGCGTAATGAGTAAGTGAAACTGCTATCAGAAGTCTGCACATCCAACATGCTAACAACTTCATCTTCAGACATTACTCCAAAACCATACATGTTCAACCACCACTTCTCAGTGCTGGAATAGAGAAGAATAAATCTCTTGGAAGACGTGGCACTGTTATTGGTAAAGTTTCTTCATTTTGTCAAGAATAAGCTCCGTCTAATTTCACTCACAGTTTCATGCGCCGATCCTCGCATTACTCCTGAGAAATTTCTTGGTCTTGAATTTGCCGGTAATGTCTTCCCTTCCCTTGAAGCTCTTTGAGCGTTGTAAAGCTAATCTACTTTATAGAAGCAGCCATTATTCGCAATGCGGGAGGACGCGCTCGTCCTGCTCTAGCCAGCCTCCTCGCGCTGGATAGTCTTGGTAATACAGGCACTATCATTGTGATTCACCACAACGATTGCGGAATGTCTCATTACTCAGAATCTGAATTTCAGGACAGATCAAAAGCAAAGCACCCTGAGATTGATCTCCATGGAGAGGAATTTGGTGCTATAATGGAGTTAGTGTTTCCTGTCTCAGGATGTTGTGGATGAATTGAATGTAATGAGATTATAATGATCAAAGAAGAGTACTAACGAGATAAAAACTAGTCCCGAGAAAACAGTAAAGGAAGATGTGAAGTATCTGAAATCATTTGGGAGTTGGGGAAAGGCGAATGTAGAAATCGTGGGATTAATCCTAGACACATTTTCAGGAGTTGTAAAGAGAGTGGTTTGAGTTGTTAGTCGAGAGATGAGCTGGACTAGCTAATTGCTACTAGTGTACTATTTTTCCAGGAATTTGGAAGATACTTTTGGAGTATTTGCATTCAATGCAGTAGTATTGGGTCAGAATTAAAAGTAGAGTTTCTCCATCTGTGGCCTTTCTGATCCCCAAAATACAAGAATGACATGTTACATGGACTACGTGTTGTTTCGACTGAATGGCAAGTACCCAAAACACCCACTTCAAGTGATTGAAGTGAATCATTGCGAACGCGCTCTTTGAATTTTTCTCGAAATCTTCCAGAAACTTCAAAGTAGTTTGAAATCTGATGTTTTTGCATAGCTTCAATAGCTGATTTTAACTGAGTAAGTCTACCTATCATTTTGTCATTGCCCAATGAATTTTACTATGATCAAATGACTTTCTATACTATGATCCCACTGCCCCATTTCACATTCACTTACTCACTACCTACCCACTTTGCAAAAATTATATACTCAGCCTATACCTCCATCTCATCTCGTCTCATCCCAACTCATCTTACCTCCATCATTCACTTCGCAACCCCCACTCCACATCATCCACAAAAAAATATAAAAAAATAGCAAAAGTTCAGCCACTCGGCCTAATCTATCAATGCTCACCTGGATAGGGATAATACATTGTAATCCTACTCACGGCTCTTAAGGCGAGCTTCAATGTATCCTCGCTGGCCAGGCGAGCAATACATTATACCACTACGCCATGAGAGACGCTTTCGGATACTGGGAGCCATGAGTTTAAAACTATAACCAAGTGTGGGCTGGTTGGGCTGGAGATGGTTGAATATGCTTCTGGCCATAGGAGATCACTTGTGTGATGCTCTACTTCATGAATCAATGAATCAACATTCATCTCGACAGCTCTCAGTGTTTCTTTGGCTGTATGACTATCATATGCGTCAAGTTGGCTCTGAGCTTCAAATTCTTCAGTATATGGGATAATGCCTATAGTATGCTGCCATATATAATTCATGCTGCCATGATCAAAATTTCGAATCACAAATGAAGATTACGAGAGCTTCCCTTGGGGACCATAATTATTGTTCAATTGGAATTCGCTCATCTCAATCTTCTTTCCACCTCAGCATCTGACTCAAGCTCAAGCTCATGATTATGGCATACACATTTTGGGCTGATCAGACAGAAGAATGCAATAGATGGCAATGTATTGATGGTAATACATTAGATCAACGAGTGTTACACCCAGCAGCCGATAGATCTGCATCAATCTGCATCTTGAATAGTCTTGACAAGAGAAATTGCTGCTGCATTCCACCCATAGCACACAACGTGGAGTTTAGTCACATCCACCAACCACCCTTCCTGTGTCATCTGCATTGAGATATTTCTCTAGAACATCATGTGAAACGTGATTAATTCTCCTCCCAAGCCCCAGGCATCCCCCTCTCTGGATGATCAACTAGTTCCCAGAAATCCCGGAAGTTTTTGTAGTAGTTCTGATACGGTTCGTCCAAGGAATACCAAAATTTCCAATCATCAACAGCTGGACCATAGACGAAGCTTATGAGATGGATCGGTTCAACGTATCTCTTTTCCATTAAGACCAAGTAGATGTAACATCTTGGGGTACTCTCCAGAAACTTAGCATGCTCTACTTTACCGTACTTCAGCAGATCAATGCCAGAATCGTGTAGTATCTCGAGCCAAAGTTGCATGGGAACTGGGAATGTCCATGATCGGAGTATATCAGGGGACTCAATCTTATGAACTTGATGCAACAAAGAAAACAACAAGCCTCCTTGGTATATTTCTGACCCCGCGGCGATGAGGCGCTTTAACAAGTCGGTTGATGTCGAGAGTTCGTTCTTCAAAGCTCTAACACTCAGATTGAATTTTGATTTCCCAATTTCTGACTGAGTTGAGTCGGAGTACATAAATAAAGCTTTAGTTCTGTTGAACCAATTATTTATAGCATAACCCATACTAAAAAGCTCAATTGATAGAAATGTATCGCCAAAAGATCCGGGTCTTCCTATGGAAACCATCTTGCAGCAAACTTCGTTCAATTGGTCTTTGTGAAGCATTAATGATATCACATCAGCTGTACTATGAAGCCACGTACAAGAATAGCAGCTAACTTTCAGTGCGAACATCATCCTCTCCTCGAAACTCCACTCTTCGAATGTCGGATCGATACGATTAAGCAGCCAAGCTAAACTTTCAGGATCAACAGTCATCTTCGGAATATCTTGCAATGTATTATGAATTTCAGATATTGGATACAGTAGCTGCAACACACTGTTCTTATCTCGGCTCGGGCCAACGCAGTATGATAACGCAGATCTGCTTCAACTGGTTATTTAAAGCCGTGTATGATATAAAGGCCAGAGTACATACGTCCGGGAAGAGTCATTCGGGTCTGCCCCTTGACCAAGAAGAAAACAGCACATATCATACCGCCCATCTATGCAAGCTTGCTGCGCATGTTAGATTCTTACAAATGTTGAAAAAAAGGGGGTGCTTACATACATCGAGCAGTGTCATGCCTCCAGGTGTTCTGTCAAACGGGGTGGCCTTTTTGCTCTGCAACAATACCTGCAGCCCAGACACGTCTCCTGTATATACACATCTCCAAGTCGGTGAGTAATGATCGAGTGTATAATATTGTCGGAAGTTGAATGTCCACCCTGAAGGTGCTTGATACCCAGAGAAATCCCAAGTATAGCTCGAGGATGAAAACAACTGAGGAGTGCTGAACTTCTTTTGAAAGCGTTTAGCCTGCTCATCAAGTTTCGGTCGTGTTCTACCTCTCACGGGACTCTTCGTCTCATAATCATAAACCACAGTATCGCGTGCTTGAAGCAGGGTACTAGACATGACATTGGTAGAACGTGTAATGGAAACCTTTAGCTCCTCGAATCCCTGCAGCTGACGATTCTCAATACTTTGAACTGCCTCTATTTGAAGCTTGTGGTTTTCTTTATGATGCTTATTTTGTTCCATTTGAAGCATACGATTTTCCATTTGGAGTGCGTCCGAGTATGTCAGCCGAGAAAGCATAAGCATATATTGCGCATCCCTCAACCGATTCCGAAATTTATCGAGTGTATCTTTCTTCAAAACCACTTTCGCGCTACCAATCTTGCGTCGTTTGGAGATAGCTCCATTCAAATCCTTCACAGTTGTATTGAGGATATCCGTTCCACGGCGACAAAGCTCTAGGCACTTTGTGACCGTAGCCGAAGCAATCGATGGCAGATTTGAATTCGATGTGTGGATATCGGAAAGAACCAGACTTAGTGCATCGAGCTCTTCAAGGGCGTATTGGATATCTTCGGGGGCTTCTTTGACCTCGTCCCAGAATTGTTTCAATTTTCTAACGCCGTCCATGAGCTGAAGCCCCAACGAGGCTACGCCCATGCCACTGGCAATAATGCCAATTTCTGCCATGAGTATGATGTTGAAAGACAAGATCTGTTTCGAAGCTCGTGAAATAATTATGTTTTGCACGAAAGGAAATATGATATAAATTGAAATCAATTGCGGGAACGAAAAGACATTTTAAGGACGAGCCCGAGGGCTGCGTCGTTTCGCGACGTGGGATCAAAAGTAAGCACAGCCGCATCAACAGAGTACTTGACCAATCCCAAATACAGAAATCTATGTGGCAGTGTTCTCATGCTTGCCATTGGAATAGAAAAAAATAACTCCGCCTACAACCGATTTAAATAGCCTAAGTTCGAATTACAACCCATCAAATGGATGATAACACCAGATAAAGCTGCCATCAGAATCCTTGCGATGTCAAAGCGATATGCTCCTCTCAAGCGAAAAGGTGGCATGTAATTTTCAAATTTGGTCTAACTTCGTGTAACAATACACTTACCTATCTTTTTAATCCTACATGCCTTGGCTCATAGAAATACACCCTGAGCAATTCAAGGTATCATGATGTAATTTTCCACGTCTATATTTATACCGTTTCCAAATTCTAAATCATGTCCTCAAATTTCGACCGAATAGGGCTTGCTCTCTTCCTCCTCAACTCCAGCTCCCTTCTTGCCTTCACTTCAATTGCTCTTTTTTGACTCAGTGACCTTTGTCTTTTAATTCTCAAAGCAGTCGGTGCAGCAGGATGTGGAGATCGTAAAAGCGATGTTCTCTTCGCTACATCCCTTGCTGTCTCCTTGAAATTGATGAGTCGTATTTTTCTCGCACCTGATCCGTTATGCTCCACCCCTTTTGCTTCTGTCTGTACTGATCGCGAATAATAATTCACGGTGCCTATCATAGCCTCGGCTCTTAGTTCTGCCTTCATCGCTTTCCTCTGAGCTAGGAATGATGCTCTCATCACGTCACGCTCTTTTCTTTCACTCTCCGTTGCTCTCAGATTTTGTTTTCTTCGCTCCCAACGTGTCCTCAATGTTCTCTTTCGCTCCAAACGACCAGCCAACATGGCTCGCCCGCGTGCTTGATAACTAAGTCTCTCTTCAATCCTTCGTGCTTTCCTATCCTTTTCTTTCTGCCTTCGTGCCAATTTCACCTCCTTAAACATTGATTTTAGACCGTCCTCACGCGCCTTGATTTCTCTTTGTCGTTCAAGAACGTGATCGAAAGATTTGCCTTCTTTTTCCAAGGTTTCGATCTCTCGTTTATCTTGGTTCAATCTCCAGTTCTTATCTTTTTTCATCTCCTTTCCCCTGTGAATTACAAATTCATGAGTTCCTTTCATCTGAGCGATGTTATCCCTAGCAAGTAACACCAATTCCTCTTGCTGGCGTGATGCATTTCTCCCTACAACCCATACAAGCTCTCTCCCATTACTCCAAGGCTTTATATTGATCCGGGAACTACCAGGCAATTGGCTTTGAATGACTTGAGGATGTAGAGCCAAGCCACCGGGCATCTCCATCATCTTTTGAAACATCTCATCTTCGCTGAATTTAAGATTTTTCGCGAAATGTATGTGAAACTCTGCATTGTAAGCGCGCGCTTCTAAAAAGTAATAAGCTTTTGCCAACATCACGCTCAGGTTATCGCCTGTAACATCCTTTGTTAAATTTATGAGTTTCGCATTACCACGACCTCCTTTGGCTTTCATTGCTTTCCCAGGCTTTGGTACCATGAATGATTTTCGTTTGATCAAAAGATATTCGCCAGAGTCTGTTGCTCCCAGATCATGAATACGTTTAGCTATGGACTTCAGTTCATGGCGCTCTCCCTTTGAGATATTTTGGAACCCAGTTCTAGGCACTAGCATCCAGCTCGTCCCTTCTCCCGGGTCCAATAACGCTTCTTCTCTTTTGCACAGGTAGTCTTTCATTACATCACCTATCGTCATTACGCCGATGAACTTGTGCGGCTTGCTGTAAGGCTTTTTATCCGCTTCTACCCATAATATAATCTTCTGTGATTGAAAGTCGGTTTGAGAAAATAGTGATGTCTTGACATAATCCAGAATTTTATGGTTATCGGCTTGCAATTTCCCATGTTTTGTCCTTTCCGCGATTCGTGACAACATAATATGGCGACATTGTTGTGGAAGGCGAAGTAGGATGGAGCGGCGCAACGAATTCGTAGATGACTGCTGAGTCACTGGATGGCAGAACGAGCGGACTGAGGTATTGTATATCTTTTCATTGAGATAACGCAATAGAGGGCGTGAGGGAATGAGTTTGGTAGTACTCATGACTATGAGGTGGTTGATGGTGGATGAATTCTAAAGGATTTGACGTTCATGTGGAATTGTTTTAAACCGTTAAAATTATACACCGCCTTCTTCTAAGAAGATAAGTTTTGACCGCTCACGTGCCAAGTCTAACACACATGTTTTGTTGCATATCTATTTTTTTCTGTCCTCTCTCGTTGAAGAAATGATTTCTTCACTTGTAACTTGCTGATTAATCAGCATCTAGCAAGCATACTTATCAGTCTGACCTAAGTAACACTTCATCCCCGGTTATGTCAATCTCAAACTTTAACTTCTCGGCTTCCGATTACTGATCGTAATCAGATACGAAGCAAAGACATAAACACAAAACCTCCGAAGTGGATGAATGGGACAATATCATTCCGAGGTTCATAATGGTTCCACAATGGATTTCTAAGCTTGACGATATAAAATTGTATATCGGAAAAGAGTTTTTCGGTAGGAATACCGATCTTTATTCTCCGACTTAGTAACGTGGCCGGTTTCGTCATATCTTGTGCTTTGTATGGAGCCCTTGAGAAGGAGATCAGGTATATATATGTGTTAAGTAGGTCCATCATGTAGGACAGTTTCTTTCAATTAAAGTTCGAATTCATATTATCAAGAGCATATAAGGATATCAAGCGTCAAAAGAAGTAGTTTTCTTCATTACTTGTTATTTCCACAAATCAATCATTTATATATTCAACAAGAATCATACATGCCCTACTTCAAAATGGCAATTCCATCCTCAAATAATAAGACAGTCCTTATAACCGGCATCAATGGCTACATAGCCAGTGTTCTAGGTTTTCAACTTCTACAAGCCGGTTATTCTATTCGCGGTACCACTCGACGTATCTCTAGTGCCGAGTCATTGCTCAAAGGTCCCTATGCACCTTATATTGACCGAGTGAAGATATACGAGGTACCCGATATGACAGTTTCTGGTGCTTTCGACGAAGCTGTTAAAGGCAAGTCTCAATTCCTCACCTTCCTTACTTCCCTCACTCTCAATGTGCGATCTGAAATGAACTGAATTCGACTAACCAATATACCAGGTGTCAATGGAATCTTCCACACCGCATCTCCCATAAACTTCAGTCTTAAAACCTACACCGAAATGGTCACTCCAGCCATAGACGGCACCAACACCCTGCTTTACTCCTCCCTAAAAGCCGGACCCCAACTCAAAGCCGTAGTAATAACCTCTTCCGTCATCGCCGCCGTTGATCCTCGCACCGACCCCTACACCTTCACCGAGAGCGACTTTGCCACTTCCTACCTCGACCAAGCACAAAAAGATCTTCAAGAAAACCGTTCCTCCAGCGCCGGAATTCTCTACGCCGCCTCCAAAAGCGCCGCCGAATCCGCCGTCTGGAAATTCCGCTCCGAAAAATCCCCCTCCTTCGCACTCTCAGTCATCAACCCCGCCTTCGTCACCGGACCCCCAGTATCCCTCCCCGAAACAGGCGAAAAACTAAACGAAACCCTCAAACCCATCTACAACATGCTCTCCGGCGCCACCAAAACCATCTCACCTGCCAGCGGTACCGGCAGTTCCGTAGACGTGCGCGACGTAGCATACATGCATATTTGGGCGTACGAACACCCTGAAAAATCAGACGGCGAGCGCTACATCGCGTGTTTGGGAACTGGCCCCCCACAGGCGCAGGCTGATATTCTACGGGAGTATTTCAAGGAGAAGGGAGATGAGAAAGCTCTGGAGAAGATCGTGGTTGGAAATCCCGGAGAGGGTTATGTAGGATATAATAAGGAAATGGGGAAAGTAGAGAAGGTAGAATCGACCCCGGAGAAACCGCGTGTGAGTGGAGAGAAGGCACAGAGGGAAATGGGATTCAGGTTCAGGAGTTTCAAGGAAAGTGTGATTGATACGGCGGAGGCGTTGAAACCTTTGCTTTGAGGGGTTAGAAAGAAAGCTTTCGATATTTATCAAGTCAATTAATGTGACTTCGAATAGCCGAGTACAGAATAGACCGACTACAATAATGTTCACAGAATATCAAGGAGTGAAACTCAATGTATTATCTAAATTTCGCATCGAAAACTCACATCCCAATCCTCTCACCAATCTTCCCACACTCCAACTACGTCCGCACAAACACGTGCCCCTCACATGATCCAATCCTCCCACCCAATCCCCCATCCAGCAAACACACCATCCTCCACACGCCAAGCGCCCATCCCAAAGCATATCCCAATCCACACCCAGGAAGAATAAACGCGGTCCTCGCATTCCAACCCAATAAATACCATTCTATGAAATCCTTTCGCAGTGACCGGGCGCTTAATATGATCCTGCGGCCTTTAATTGTACAATGATGGGGTTGTGAATTATGTAATGAATGAATGGATGGAAGTATGGAAGTATGGATGTATAGAACGAAAAAGAAAGAAAAAAATTGGTTGTTGGTGGTTTGGAGATTTGTGCTGGTTTGTTTATGTTATGTTATGATGTATATATGTATGTATATTCAGAATCGAGTGATCGATGAACAAACAGTTTACATATTGAACCATACATACATACACACATCTCCACGACGAGAAAAACTCATCATCTCATCATCGCAATCTCTAGAAACACATTCACGAATCTAGAATCTAGAATGCCGAGAGCGCAATACGCATAATACGCTGCAGGTCTCTCGCAAGGCTTTGCGAAATTCAGGACACGAATGCCGACCTCGTGCGGTTGCGAATTCGGACTCAGCTTTGCATAATGATGAGATACATGACCCAGCCTATGTATGGACCGACTGGTCCAACAGCGAAGAACAAAAGGAATATCTGTACATAAACTCTTGCTGTGTAGATCTCTATTCATCATCCGGCGGTTTTGTCTATTCTTGTTATTCATGTATCCACACTCTTGAGATCGATACTTGATTTTTGTCTTTTCCTCATTTCGTTTGAGTTTACTGACTGTATCACTTACCTCGTGCTGTGAGATATTTCATTTCGAAAGCTACCTGATGAGACTTCATAGGGTATTTCTCTTTGCCTTAATCGGCAATGCTATTGCGGTTGCGATAGTGGAAAGGGCGAAAGAGACGGACTGTTCACTATCGCCCTCTTTATGTTCTACTAAGAAGACATCATCTACTACATCCTCTTCCACCACCTCGTCCACGACTTCATCAACAACTTCATCCAGCAGCACCATCCAAACAACCGGAACCCTCACCGCCGACTTCGCCGCCTCTGCCACCGCCGCCACCGCAACGTGCGGCGCTGGGTTCCTCCCCGAAACCGCCACCAATCAAGCGCGCACCAATCTCCAAACCAACACCACCAGTAGCTGCGCGACCATCTCCCCGGGATGGCCCTGTTTCGGGGCCGCCATGATGCTGCAGAGCAAAGATGTGATTTCTGGTATAAGTAATACATTTGTTCCTCAGTATCAAGGCACCGTAGCCTTTCTCTGCAATCTGAGCGAGGTTCCCATGACGACTGCGGGCTTCGATACCGGGGCCCTGGATGATTTGATCTATTTGAAGCACTGTGCGAATTATACGCCCGCGGCGCTGATGAGTCCGGGTGAGTGGGTGTATGGGTATTTGGACTTGAACACGGTGCAAACGGTGGGACAGAGTAGTGAGTTGTGTACTCATGTCATGAGTCAGGTTGTGGCATATCCTCAGCGTATGCCTTGATTGAGGATTGGGGGGTTTGGATTGGGGATTTGTGGTACGTTTGTTGGTTGGTTGTTTGGTTGTTTCTGTGTTAGCTTGTATTTTAGAATCTAACAGCAATTTGTTTCTTTGGACCCCATGTGCTTTTCAGACTTGAGTTATTGAATATTTAAGATTGGAATCACTTGAAGTGATAATTGATAGAATGCATAGTAGGTAGTATTTCATTAGAAAACCATGAATTGTTTCGTCTACTTCGTGAATCTTGATCGTGTGCCTAACCAACATTTGGTTTTCAATAGAGAAATGCAAATTAATTGGAGTAGGAAATTTGTCACAATGGACGAAATATTATTAGGTCAATGACATGCATCAGAAGTCAGATGTAAGTTCTTTGAAGATGCTCGTTTTCATAGCCTTGGAATGATTGAGATTAATGTGTTGATTTCAAATATTTATGTGAGAGAGTATTTGCATCATGGCATTTTCATGATGGTGTAATCTTACTGATACATATCGTAGGTAGGTACTGGTACATACCCACAAAAGATCCTTCGCGGGGCACGGAATCCTTATCAGTTGAAATTCCAAAACTGTGCTCTCAGGACTCTACTTCGTACTCCACACGCCACAAAGGTTTCACGGAAACGATGGGAATGTGTCCATTTTAGATGGCAGCGATATAGAAAAGAGAGGAGCTTCAACATTAAGGTATTAGGGTATGAGAGTATGCAAACCCTAATGATGGAATTAATTCACATAATTGGTTAGGCGTCGAAAAGTCCAAATGAAGACGGGAATCTCATTCCTTCTTAGGCTTTGGTGGATCCTGAAAGATGTGACGCATTGTGCTTCAATCCCTAGTAGAGTCCCAAGCTAGAACACCCCCACCTCATCCCATGTCTTACGGGATCTGGGCCCCTTTGAATGTGAGTGACGATAGGTGTAGGTAGTACGGTAGGTACATAGTAGGTTTCGTGAAGAAAGAACAGAGGACAGATAAGTGAAGGAATATGGGAAATGAAAAGTTGGTACATGAGATGATATATGAGTCAATTTATCTTACATATACGTAGGTAGGTACTAGGTAGGTATTCAAAGTCATGTTATGTGATGAAACTCTCCGTCATCAGCAGATATTTGTGACAGCCACCGAAACAGGGACTGGCAGGTTGTTTCGTATGATTCATATCCATAAAGGCGAGAGATAAGAATCACATGCAAAAAGGAAAAAGCAAAAGCACAAGCAGCTGGCGAGAGAGCATTGGACAATTAGAGACACCCACGCACGCAAGCGAGCGAGTCTGCATGAGAGGGATCCGTAATGACTAGGGAACGACTGGGTAGATAATAGATATGTCTCTGTTTCCAGCAGAATACAGTAGGGTAGGGAGGGAAAAGACCACGATGCTGATAATAATTGGTATAGAGGTGAGGATGGAAGTGAATCATGAATCATGAATCATGAAGATATAAATGATAAATGTAATTTATGGAATGTTGAGATGTTAACTGCGTCGTAGGTATATATTGAGTACGATGTATATACGCAGTACTGGTGTACCTCTGCCATTGTATTGTGCCATTCATTGTATGGTCTGGTCTCAATGGTATGCCGTAGCCGTAGCCGTAGCCGTAGTAATCGAGGTATTCCATGGATGTAACTGCAACTGGAGTCTGTAATAGTCTGTAATAGTCTGTACACTGTAATCAGTCTGTAACCGTGCGTACCAGATTTTCTAGTGTGGCGCTTCGATTATGACGTGCCCCATCCTGACAACCATTCACAGTGCCGTGGGTGAGTGCAGTGATCAAGACCAATGTATAATGTATAATGTATAATGTATAATGTATAATGTATAATGTATAATGTATAATGTATAATGTATAATGTATAATGTATAATGTATAAT